>BLAZ01000156.1:761025-768906 GCA_014633955.1 Acropora tenuis | reverse complement strand
TCAGGAACTTCGATTTACTTGCTTCGTTCCACTGATCCCTGAAGAACTTTGCAATCAGTTAGGCATAGTGTTTCAAATAAAAAACAGTAATGTTGGTGTGTGATGGTTATTATCCATGAATAGATGCTTTCCGGTTCTAATGTCAATTATATAAGTTTCGATGGAAGCGACTGTAAAGTTTCAGTCTCATAGAAATTGCCTTATTTCTCAATCAAAAATGATCTCTGCAGAATGAAGTCATATAAACTTTTTTGCACAATTTACGATAGGCTAAATTATGACAAGGAATAATAACAACTGTAAAAACTACTCGAATTAGAAACATTCGACGAAACCTGCAAGCATAGTTTACGCATCAATGTTTCAAACAAAGCCAACATAGATTTACGAAGTCATCTAGTCAGCAACAAGACCAATGTGCATGACATAAAACAGCTTTGAAAAGATTCTATAAAAAGGGTCACTTGGATAGATCACTGAAATTTCCCAGTAATCAAAGTTGCGGCATAATTAAGCGCCGGTAGGTAGGCCATCGCTAAGTTTAGAGCGAGATAGAAAACACTGTCCATGACTTGATAACATCACGCACTGTCGTAAATAATTCTTACCTTGGAAATCAGAGATATGTTAACACCTCTTCAGAATTATGAAAACGCTTTTCGACTACAAACACCAGCCTAAAAGCAAGCAAGGCAAACGTTGACACCCATTCAAGACAGTCGTATTTATTCACATTTTTCCAAGCCCACTTACTTTCGTGATTGGCTGCATAAAACTCGACGTCATGTCGCTCCGTCATGAAACGGTTTCGAGGCAACGTCTTCACGTAGGTTATTAGAAAGCTTTAAGTGGCTATCACCCTTATTCAGTTTATGTGTTTCTTAAAAGGAGACATGTAAGCAAGTCAAGAACAAGCAGGTAAATGAGAATAGGAGCAATTTTTCATTGTTCTCAAATTAAAGCGGAAGAGATCGTGGAAAGCGAACCAAAGACCGTCCAAGGAGAGAACTGGGACTAGACTCGGTCGTGCCGTCGACCCGGTACATCATGGTATACGGAGTGACTTTGTTCGGATTGCACGGAACTTTCCTACATTTTAGGGTACTAGTTTTGCTAAAATAACTCCGAATTCGAACAAAACTATGATCCGATGATTCGCAGTATAATTTTATCCCAGGATACGAAATTAAAGTTAAGGAACGACTGTAAATGAACAACGAGCCGCCTCGCGAAGAGAACTTGACCTGTAAGCGTTTAAACCATGACACAAATCAACACAAACTGAACGTTCTTGTTAGGAATGGGTCTGGGAATATTAACACAACAACCAAGTAACCCATCTCAGAAAAGGCAGAGCAATTAAAATGATTTCGTAACTGCGGAATACCCTGACACATCAAGCGCGAAAGGAAAACCTCCATTCTTTCTCCCATCCATAAAATGCCGGGACAGTGAGATTCTGAAATCTAACTATCGCCCCATATCTGTATTGCTGGTTGGTTCAAAAATAGCAGAGAGAATCATCATGATTATATTCGGCCAGCTCTATGAAATTTCTCTGAATTTTCTTAGTGATTGCACTCATCCGGTTTTCTGAAAGGACATTCTCAAGACATCATGCGAAGACATCAGAACAAATTTAAACTCTACAGAACAACCATAACCTACTCCTCACGAGGCTGGCGGCTAATGGTGCAACTGACGACGCCCTGCATCGTCTGCGTTTCTACTTAACGGAACGGAAGCAAGATGATAAATGATTGTTGCATTGGTCACTGGAAATTTGTAAAGTATGTGCCCTCTACCTTTCGAGTGAACTTGCAAAACAAGCCTGGTCTTCTAACCAGCTGGTTAGCCGTATGGTAATGGCAGCTCTCTACCCTTTAGACTTTCGTTGAATTAGGAAAGCTATCGAAATTTTTATCACTGCCTTTATTAAGCGCCTTTTACAATGCGCTGGATCCAAAATGCGAATTTTGGAGGTATCTTTTCGCACTGACTTACCATTTCGTTTTAAGTATCGATACAGCAAATTCCTAGCAGATTTGTGGGCATGACCTAACTGTTTCCGTCCCCTTCAGAGAAAAAAAACAATGACCCGGCTGACTGAAATTTCTGAACCAATAAAAAATTCCCAGAAGACACAAACACTATCGCAATTTTTTTTCTGCCATTATAATTTCACCAATTTATATTTACTTACTTCGTCTTACTGATCTCTCTGGAACTTTGAAATCAGCCATGCCCATTGTTGCAAATCAGAAACAGTAAGGCGAGGTTTTCTATTTGCAATTTGGGCTTTGTTTAACTGCGCAATATTTACGCTCCAGTCTATACGGAAATTGCCTCGTCTCTCAATGAATAAATTCTGTAGAATAAAGTGACATAAACCGCTTCACAATTTACGATAGGCTAACGAGTGGCCGGGAATAATAACAACTGCAAAAACTTCTCGAACTAGAAAAGTTCGACGAAAGCTGCAGACACACGCATCATTGATTCAAATAAAGCCGACATGGATTTACGAAGTCATCTAGTCAGCCACAAGACCAATGTGCAAGACATAAAACAGCTTTGAAAATATTGTAAGAAAAAAATGTAGCTTTGACAGATCACTGAAATTTCCCAAAAATCGAAGTTCCAGCACAACTCAGCGCCCGTAGGAAGCCCATCGCTGCGTTAAGAGAAAGCAATTATCGTCCATTATGTGATAGTATCACGTAGACTACTGTCCTAAATAATTCTTACTTACTTAATTTTAGGGCCTTAAATCATGACCTTTTCAAGAAAAATTGTTCTGCTTCATCTGTCTGTTGTTTGTGCGGTGAATTAATTGAAATTTTTAAAAGCTATTTTTTTCGTTTGCTTAAGTTTTGCTGCTCTGCGCGAAACACTGTTTTCCTCCGCTGCACACTTGTTGGCAGATAAATGGCCTTAAGTATCTGACAAGAAAAAAATTGACTTCCTTTTAAATGGAGTTCCTGGTCTTGATGACTTTGAGATCAATGCAAACTTGTTTTCTTCTGTTCAGTCTTTTAATTCTTAATCAAATCGTTTTTCGTAATTATGTTTTGTTTTTTTGACTTTTCCGTCCGTGACGAATAATAATTCAATGTGAACTGTGTTAGCTCTCTAGATGAGCACTTTGTGCTCTTAGAGCAAATGCTGTTATAAAATATCGTTTAAAAAATAATAATTGTTACCTTAACAATATGGCAGACGCAAATAACACTGACAAGTAATAGAAAGACGTTTTGTTTTTATTCTATCACGCGTACTGATTTCATTGGTTGGATAACGGTGACTTCATGGCGTCCCGTATAGTTAATATAGTTAATATTTACTACGTACGGCGTTATAGAGAGTTTGTTTCCCAAAGCTGGAGGAAATAGAAATTAACTGTCTTTCAATTTGTTTGTTTGTTTTTTTTTTGGATTTTGGAACTGGTCTAGCTTATCAAAGCATGAGACATAAGAGGAAATCGATCCAACAATATATAAACTCATTGAAGTAGCACTAAAATTTATTGTGGAACAGGTCTCGACTGGCTCGTCGCTGTTCATTACTCAACCATTACAGGGAACACCAGCGATATGATAAACAAAAATTGCTCTTCCAAATTTAAAGAGCCAGGAAACATGTTTATTTTCCAAACCGTTCATTCAATTTTTCCGCCTTGGCTATTTGGTTGGTGGGGAGCCAGTATACACCGTATTCATGAATGGCGACTAAGAAATTTTTCTTCTGTTTCTATTCTAAGCATCTGAACCATCCTCGTTAGCATAAACAAAATTCAAAAGAATTTTGCTTTAAAGTGTGAAGAACGTTCTGTGACACGCCGGTGAACTGAACTTGTAACATTTATTTTGATTTGTTGCTAAGTGATCAAATTTTTGCTTTCTTGAATTTTGAATTATGTGCTAAAAATAGTTTTCCAGAAGACGTGCGCGGGGCGTTACTAAACACAAGAACGGAATGGAATATGCCGGAATGAAGCGGAATAACACCGGAATGAAACGAAATGAACAAGAGTGGTACCGGAATATACCGGAACCAGCCGGAATGACACCGGAATGAGGCGGAATGACACCCAAATAAAGTGGAATATACCGGAATGAGCCTGAAAATGCCAAAATTTGGTGTTTTAGTTAGCGCAGACCGATTTTCGGTTTTGTTGTGTCACGTGATTCCCTAAGGGAATTGAATGTGTTTTTGCCTTTTGTAACATTTGGAACACTTCGATCACGAGAAAAAAATTGACAGGTTTATCCGTCGCTAAATGAATAATTATTTGCTGTGGAAGTAACATTTTTTCGTGAACAAATACAGTAGCAAGAGAAACATTGTTATCATAATTGTTTTTGTCTATGGATCTCGCAGGCGGCTTTCAATGTGCGAGTCCGAAAACCCGTGAACATTTTATTTTCATTCTGACAGGTCATTTGTGTATTGACCAATCACAATCAAGTTCAGCGGACCACAAAGTATCGTTGTGGTACTTTGCTGGTTATTATTACCGTTGCTGCTTGCCTGCTTCCCACGACCCACAAGTGATGGAGATATACGGAAACAGATTTGCACAAACGGGACGTATACAAAAAAACTACAAAACATGGCCCACCCCTCTGGATGCAGTCCCTTCATGAACCCGGTCCATGGACTACCCTTATGGACCGCCCATCATTTTGTATACTCAATTTTGTAAACTCAATATGTTTTACAAGCAGAAAGATCTTTAGACAAAAGAGAGAAGTCATCCTGGCCCTTATTTGGAAAATTTAAGCAGGAATCCATGACTGGGAGAGAAGAACTCCCATACTAAGCTTATCTCAAGGTATTTTTCAGACCAGTATCCCATGTACTATCTATTCTTAGTCTACTGTTTGGTGACTCTATGACGTCAAGTTAGTTTATTGTGATTGGTCATCGGGCTCATGCCGGAGTCTCTTTAGCGGGAAATTCAATCTAAAAATAAATTGATTTAACCAATACCTGTTTATAGACACTTATACCTACTACTGGTGGCTCCAAAGGGCTTCGTCTATAAACTGCTTTTCAAATATTCATTACCCTCATCAAATCCTTCACCGGAACAAATGAGCCCAGCAATTCACCTGCTCCTCAAAGCTCAGTTGGCAAAGCGTTGCACCAGCATCACAGAGATCATGGGTACGAATTCCGTTGAAGCCACCTGAATTTTTCAGCTGTTTATAATTAGACACAATTGCTTAAATTGTGCAGATAAATGTGAAGATCACCTCCCTCTTTTGTCTAAAGATTTTTTGCTTGTAACTTTTCAAAATGAGGGTTGTACCACAGAGGTAGTCCATGGAGTGGGTCCATGAAGGGGTCCATGTTTTGTATACGTCCGCGCAAACAGCCGGAAGACTCTTTCTCTTCCCGATTGTTGGCAATAATGTCATCAAGCTTGAACGCAGTGTTTCCTTGTTTGTAGAAAGGAGTCAGAAGCACAGAAAAAAGATATGGGTTGTTGATAATGTATTTAAATGAAGAATTGTGAGAGCATATCGAGACTCGTTCCAACTTGTAGCCTTGTTACTTCTCTTTAATGTAATTTTTTTTTTTCTGTCAGTCTCTCCATTCGATTCTGCAACACTTATTCATTCACAGTCTTGGTTGATAAAAATTACTTTTTGTTCCTTGTCATTGCGGTCCACGCTAATCAGCTTGATTCTGGTGTCCTTCTGGCTTATTCTGTTGTCATTCCGCCTCGTTCCGGTATATTCAGGTACCATTCTTGTTTATTCCGTCTCATTCCGGTGACATTCGGTTTATTCTAGAGTCATTCCGCCTTGTTCCGGCATATTCCGGTTTGTTCCGGTACATTCCGCTTTATATGTGTGTCATTCCGCCTCATTCCGGTGTCATTCCGGCTCGTTTCGATATATTCCGGTTTATTCCGATGTATTCCGTTCCATTCCGTTTCGGTAATTAGTAACGCCCGACCCGGCGTAGGAAAAATCGATCTATGTAGTTCAGTAACTAGAGAAAGTGCGGAAAATAAAGTGGTTGTTTTGTGTTTGTGTTACTGATATTGTGAGTCTTCAGTGTCACTGGGAGTTTGACCAAAAGGTCGAGACAGCAGAAAGTAAATCGTTATCTTTAAAAAAATTAACGACATAGTTTGACCAACTAGGAAATTCCCCACACTGAAAAGTGGCGACCCTGCCAGGATAGACTTTGTATCGATTATTCCTTGGTTCATCATGGAAAACAATGAAAAGCGAGCGGCAAATCATTTTGTAGTACGAGAGAGGGACTTAGAGTATATTTTAATATAATGGTTTAAAAACAATGGAATGCGCATATCAAAGAAGTCATACAACCGTTCCGAATTGCACGTGATCAAATCAAGAAGCAAATGGACGAATTTGCGAATGAAGAAACACAAACGGAGGTCGAAAAGCAGCTGTACGTCCAACACAGGGTCAGCGAGGAGCAAACGAAGCTCAGATTAAAACAACAAAAGGAAATTGAAGAGGCCACGATGCAACTACAACAACGGGAGGAAGAGTGGTACTTAAGAAAACTCGACTTTGTTAAAACGATTAGAGAAAACCAGGCAGAAAGCGCAGGAGGATGGATTACAGGAAAGCATGCGACATTTCCTTCAACGCAATCAGTGAAGCTACAAAGATGTAAGATCACTCCTTTTTCCGGTGATTACAAAGATTGGTTGCGTTTTCGAATCAATTTACGGTGGAAGTGGATCAATCTCGGAAATCAGTGAATGCGTGAAGCCAAACGGATTCTCGAGCAGACATATGGGAAAGATATCAGCAGAAGTACACAAGGCCCTAATGAAGGAACTAGAAGAATTCCCTGCACTTTCAAGCATTCACAGGATTAGCAGTGTGCACGATTACTATGACAACCTCTCCAGAGATAAAGAGATTAATTTCTGCGCAAAGTTTGGTCTACACTCTGTCCGAGAGGTGCTCATTCAGAAAGATGACAATTGGGAGAAATGGGGTGTAGAAGATCTTGTGGAAAACCTTCCAAAGTACGTGTAAAGAAATCTATTGAGAGATACTGAGGATACAGGCAGAAAAGACGGCATCCCTAGAACCGCCCATGGAGAAGAGAAAGGAGAGAAAGAGAGAAAAGATGCTTCTTGGAAACAACGGGAGGTTGAGGCCAAACCAGAAGCCTACTTGCGTGTATTGCAACTCCAACGCACATCTCAACCACAAATGTACGAAGGTACTTGATACAGCCTGGAGACGGACGATAATAGAAAGAAATGGATTGTCACGGCTATAACTGCACAGGTTCAGCACACGGGGCAGAGCAGTGTAGGTCACGAGGATGCAGAAACTGCGAAGGAAAACACACCATGTCAATGTGCGACAGAATGAAATAAACAACTGGCCTTTTTCAGGATTCAAGAGTTCAGAAGAGTGTGAGCGCAGTTATGAATCACGCCTGCACTCTCTACCCAACCGGAAAAGCAAAAGTGGGGATAGAGTTCGGGTGATGTTGGATCCGGCAGCAGGAAGTTCAGTTATTTGTGCATAAATATTATCACCAAACTCAACCTGAACCCGACAAGAAAGGAACAAAGTAGCATCTAGCAAGAGATTAGAGCCATCAGAACGAATGTAGAAGTTTACGTCACTACACAGTCACTTGCAGTGGAAGGATTCTCATTTGAAGTGGAATGCGTCAATGTTGAAAAGGATATACTAAGCTACTTACCAAACCCAAACATTCTCTCTTTGAAGAAACAGTACGGTCGGTTGAGAAGAGTGAAATTAAGTGAAGAAGACATAAGAAATGACTCGATGCCAGTCCACGTTATTCTCGGAGCTGCGGACTATCAAAGAATACGCACTACAGAGCCACTGATACTGGGAGCAA
>BLAZ01000156.1:517847-520347 GCA_014633955.1 Acropora tenuis | reverse complement strand
AACCAGCCTTTTCTGGCTAAACTTTTAACCAAAGCCCTCAGTGATGAAATAAAAGTTAAGGTGAGTAAAGTTACAGTTATCAAATTCCCATTTCAAAACAGGTGCTGATGAGCTCTTATCTCTGCACTCAGTAAGAGCAAATTTGCACTCACATCATTAAGGGCCAAGTTTTATATACCAGACACTTTTGATAATTTTCAGCACTGTGGATGGGTAGAGATGACTTCACAACAGCCAAGAATTGTGGGGGAAAGGTCTAGAAGCAGCTGAGAGAGTTAAAAGAAATAGTTCATGCCATCTGTAACCAAAGTCTAACTGTGTTCAGAAGAACAACTGCAGATGGCCAGCCAAGAAGAGTGAGCACAGGAAACTCCACTACATGCTCCTCCTATCCCATAGTAGAGGCACCTGAGCATTTGGACCAACTTGCAAATATGAATATACTTTTTTGAGGAACCATACTGGAGTCTAGAGGAAACAGAACAAATTAGGTAATAAAATAATAATTAGGTTATGAAATAACAATCTGGAAAACAAGAATCATTAAAGCGCAAATAGTTGCTCGCTCTTAGTTGCACTACCAAGTTTAACGTATAAAGATAAAAAAAATACGATGTAATGTGTGAAACATTACCTTTCAGGAAGGTGACTAAATGGGTCCATGTGCACCTTCTGGTACAGGGACCGACCTAATTGTGCCACCAGGAACAAAAGAAGAAATAAGAGCAATGAAGAACAACCTGCTCGAGAATGCACGACTCCGGGAAAGTGGAGCACCTCTGATAAATTTTGAAAGCGCAAGACAGTATCAGGAAAGCAGGCCCTCCCTTTGGTCTCTCAGTTAAAACTCACCTACAGTATACGTTAAATGCAGTTCTACTTTAGAATGGGAGAGACAGGATCCTCGAGTCCCTAAAGAAGTGCTGCATTCTACGTGGATGTTTGTAGAAAGATCTCCAGATCTGATAGATACAGAGTGGTGATTCCATTTCGTGGATTCCTTATAGCACAATTTAACGCCGTCTACTGAGACCTTGGCGGTACATTTGAGTTCAACTACAAACGATGGTCGTGCAAGACTTGCCAAGCACGTGGAACACCCAAAAGGATTGTTCGTTGTTTGGCGCAGTAGATGAACGAAATTGCCCACATACAACGATAATTTGGGTAGCAAGCAAGCTCACCACAAACCATCGAAGTTGGCATAAAACCTGAAAGCACATGACGGACACAAACAAAAAATGGAAGAACTTTACAAGGTGAGACCACCAATTGTGATTTACCAAACACTCTTTAGACCGGCTCAGTAATCGGACATCGAAGTGCTGAACGATACAACCGAGATAGGAAATGATTTCTAGTTCGTCGTAAAAATGTACTCCGGATTAGAAGTGGGTTTCAGCCAACGTCTTCTTCTACAGAATGAAGTTGTAAATCTATTCTGGCTGTTAATCACGAGCAAAACCAACCATAAACTAAGTAAATTGGATTGGTAAATCGATTGTCAGAAGGAAGAAACAAAACAATGATTGTTTTCTCTCTCGTCTTGTGCGAGAAATAGCACAGGATTTCAAGACAGAACTGCGTTTCCAAAGCTCAGCTGTAATTTCCCTTCAAGAAGCAAGTGAAGCATATCTTGTTGGCCTCTTCGAAGACTCCAACTTGTGTGCGATCCATGACAAGCGGGCTACGGTCACATCGAAGGACATCCAACTCGCCAGGCGAATTCGAGGAGAACGTGCAATCCCCTAAACGTGGTCTACTTTTAGGAGCCACAATATTCGCAAAAGTCATTGACCGTCACAAAATTTTTTGGTGTTAGTAACACCACTCATTATCCATGTCTTGTTATGTGATTGTTGTATAGTATGATCTGTTATGGTAACAAAACTGAGTGGAGTACTATTGAGGGAGTAACTCGGACGAGTGATTTCAAATCAGACTGTTGATACGCCTTTGGCATTGATGGGATCAGGAACGTTTTTTACATACTGACTATTCATGTTCAAGTCTCCAAGATGGTCCTTTTTTAAAATAATCATTCAGGGATGTCTTATGCGCTTTTCATTATCTATGCCAAGAAATGCTTTCATCTCATCTTTGGTAACTGGATTCCAGTTCGCTGCTGCTTATTGGTCACGCTATCTGTCTCTGTCACAGCCATGTCCCACATTTCGCCAGGAAACATTTGATCAAAATAGGCCCCTTTCCAGGTACCTGGACTATCTTCGCACCTTTGAGTTAGCCAAGGTGGTGGCTCAGTAAATGGCCTAACTGCCGGTGGATCGTGAGTCCTTGACCACTCCAGCTCAGGATCTTGGGGACATGCCAAAAGGCCTCATCTTCCACGCCGGTCTCCATTTCTTCGCACATTTCTTCTTTGAGCTGGTGGGCCATGAAGTGGGCCACGATCACGCTCAGCTTCTCCATCTACTGTATAAAAGCAATTATTATCAGCTTTCAATAAAGCCAAATATTCATGTCGATTTAGAGGAAATAC
>BLAZ01000156.1:482858-484207 GCA_014633955.1 Acropora tenuis | reverse complement strand
CTACTAGTTCCCAGCTCACCAACGCCCTTAACTTCAAAATGGCGGCTCAAAACCGCTTCAAAATGGATCGTTCATAAGAATAACCTGACACTCATGGGACAAGTTCTAAAATCGTGAGCGATAACTTGACTTGTTCTCTATTTTCGCTGAACTGGTCTTTGAGGATGTACAAATAACCACTATTCATGAAGAAAACACCACTGTCATCGCAACCTGGTATCACCTCACCATTTTGCCAGAAAACATCTCGACAGAATGTCGTCAAGGTAAACATGTTGTATTTTCATACTTCAGGTAGAGTTCTCCAAGCCTTTATTGTCGATAATGAGGGGGGATGGGACTGGAGTTCTAGGAGAAAACGTGTTGGCTCAGGTTGAGAATGACAGAAACTCACTGTGCGTGCATACAACGTTAATTAACAGGACGTGGACAATCGATGAAACCGATAATCGATAACAATCGATGACAATCGATATCAATTAATCTATTGATATTGAAAATCGATGAGCAACCGATCACGCAAATTTTTGTGATTATTGATTGCCATCGATTACCAATATTAATCGATGATCGATGAGAATCGATCGATTAACTATATCGATTATCATCGATTATCAATATCAATCGATAATCGACACAGAAGATTGAGGTGGACATGGGCGCCTGCACAGACATATAAAGAAAGGAGAAGAAAAAGAAAAATAAGAATATAAGCTTAATCGTGTTTGAACGACTACTCTGGACTACTGTGTCCCAGGTCAGTTGAATCTTTGCAAGGAACTCGAAGCGAAATCGATCAAGTTTGTATTACTGGCAAGGAGATAATTATGTTAATTGTCTTAATTATTTATGCTGTTTTTCACAGAGCCATATTGATGATCAATTCTAAAACTTTGCTACTGAGGTTTAAAAATAATATACAATCTGCGTACACTTGCGCAATACCTGAAAGATTCGGAGACTTGAATTTAGCGCCACTCAATGGCAATCAATGAAGTTCTCGACCACTCAAGTGTGATTATCCATTGATCATCGATTGGCCAATGCCAATCGATGCTAATCAACAATAATTAATCGATTGTCATCGATTTATCAATTGATTTTCCGATCATCAATTGTTAAGGTCCTGATACAATCTGGGGGAAGCGTATTAAAATGCTTACAAGAACGTCAGGTGAGCTAGGTTGCTTGACTAGTTTCCTCTCCAAACAAAGTGTACTGCTAGCTCTGCAGGTTCGACAAGGTGATTTCATTCAACATGATAAAATGAAAGATAAAATGGCAAGCAGAGAAGGGTGAGCAGAATAATAAAGTGCTACTATGACGAAAATCACATCTTTTCTATTGAA
>BLAZ01000156.1:465358-467858 GCA_014633955.1 Acropora tenuis | reverse complement strand
ATTCACTTCAAACGATAACAAGGACATGTGTGGCTAAGAGAGACACAATAATGAAGCAGTTACTAGAAGCTAAAGATGGTGGACTAAACCACACAGCTGACTCGACAGCTTGCAATGAAACACAAAACTCTTTTAAAAAAGGAGAAGCTTTCAGCTGACAAAAAAAAATAATACAAGCAAAAAATGTTTGAAGGGATTCTACTCCATCTGGAATCAGCTTTTGACAAATGAATGACACAGAATGAATAGATGTGTCCAGTATTGCAAGTGTACTTAGATGTATTGGAATTTCAATAAGCATAAGCTGTTTTAAGCTAATACTTCACGGGAACTGTAGAGCATAAGGTTCCCATTGTTGTGGCTGTCCTCTGTGAAAGTACAGCAGGTCCACATCAGCTAATAGCTGCGAAAACTCAACCTGCTTAATCAAATAAAGAAACAACAACAGCAACACCTCATGAGGTCTATCAAAAGAATTGAGTGTGCATCTAATTAGTTGCAATCCTGGACGGAAGTGCTGGAGGCATGGAGTAACAGGGGTTGATATTTTTGCTTTTATTTTGTATGAATGAAGTCTCAATGAAGCTAAATCTACTTGCAGTGGTTAAAATATAGCAATTATTTAAGAAAAATGCTTTTGAGGCAAGTAGAGTTAGTGAAAGTTTAAACAGTTTTCAGCCAGTAATGTCTGGTTTTAAGTTGGATGTGCAGCACAAAAAAGTCAGTAGACTAGACCATCAGAAGGAAAAATGAAGTGCAAGTATATTTCCCAGTTTCCATATGCCTGTTGTTACAAAAAATGGGCCCACACAAGGACAGTGGTGACTTGAACCTACCACTTTCTATGCTTTCACTTTATTGGTCTATTATATCTAGTTTCACTCTGTTTATAATTCACAAAATGTTTTACCAATGACCAAATATGTGTCAGAAGCAATTCTGGCTTTATAAACACATATTCACAAATGGCTGTCATTTAAATATTGTTTTCAATGTAGCCCCTGTTGCCTAATTCTCAAGCTTGCATTTCACCTTGATTGAAGCAACAAGATCAACTAGAACTAGAACAATCTAACATGAGTAAAACAGCAAGTATATTAAAATGACAGGTGTTTAAAACTGGAAAGTTGTTGTACTCTTTTTTATGACTTGAAAAAGTTTACATTGCTTTCAAGCTGGAACAGAAACTGAATTGGACACCAACTGGCTCTTTAGTAAACTATATAATATTTATTTCGAACCCATTTCTCATTAAATTTAATGTATAAGGCTGTGGTCTTTATTCTTCTATTTAAAATCACTTTGTAAAACAATACTTTGCTGAATAGCACAGATGCAAAAAATGCATAACACACCCAAGTTCTTCAAACAAATATGCAAGAATTATACAAATTCAAAGTAAGCAATAAATATCAAAAGTGTATATGCAATTAACAGAAAATTTAGAAATAAAACTGTTGCAACCATGATTCATACTATTTTGGTTAAAAATGCTTTTCATTATAAAATAGGCTGATGGTTGGTATGTAATGTGAGGAGTAGAAGTGGAAAACCACCTTCTCTCTCTTCTGTTCTAACCTCGGTCTTTTAGCAGGGATTACACTCTAAGAAGATTGTTTTCAAATAGATTTCACAAAGAAAATTAGCAATGATGATTGTGATGTCAACAAGAATGGTGATGATCGATGGCCTCAAAAAATAATTTGTCTCTTTTTGCTAATTTTTGTCACAAAATTACATTCCAACCAACATAGCCACCAGTTACATGCTAAGCAAGAGATGTTATGTCCTTTTCCAGAAGTAAATATTTGGCTTTAAAATTTAATCAAAACAAATATTATTCTTATAATTATTGTATTTGCATCAACTGAATCTCAAATTCTAAAGCACTGTTCGGTGGTATTGGTCCCATCTGTTTATTGCCATACCTAGAAGGAAAGAGAAGCGTCTGCATTTTTCTTATTTCAATAAATAATAATTATTTATTATTAGGTGCAAGGTTGATACAATCATTGCAGTTTTAAATGCTATTTAAGGAACAATGTGGGAAGACCTGCACTGAATTTGAACCCTGACCTCTGCAATGCTGGTGCAGTGCTCTACCAGTTCAGCTAATCTGGCCAACTGGGAGCTGCAGGTCATTAGGTAAGTTTATGTGGTTTACCTGGTATATGGGAAAGACATACATAATTAAACTGATGAATGGAGCAAATATCGTCTTTCCTATATATTGCACATCAACCCTGTAAAATTATTATTAATATTATCAGGTATTATTGATCTACATGCACATGGCATGAACAATTATGACAGCAAAACTAACACATGGAGGAGGGGTTTAATTGTTAAGTATGACAAACTCACCCTTTTGAGGGGGGTATTCTAAGTTTTCTTTTTCCTCCAACTTGCATACCTGCATTAAGACAAATGCTTTAAACTTAGGAAAGTTAGAAGGATGAAATAGGTTATTGTCATGTAAATATTATTTCATTCCTTATGT
>BLAZ01000156.1:455930-457701 GCA_014633955.1 Acropora tenuis | reverse complement strand
TGTTTTGAGGAGATAATCAAAAGAGCCCTACAGAAGTTTGCAATACAATGTAAATAATCTTGGTACAAGATTTTTGTCCACTTGTTACTCCAACGTCTGGCGGATTCCGTCTTAATTCATCACCTTGGGTCGAAGGAAGCTCTGTTTTCTGGTTCAACAGCAAATGTAACTGTTTCTGGCACAACAGCATTTGTTTGGTGCACTGACTTCAATGGTTTATTTGCTCTGTGACCAAAATGGGTCAGAGTGCTGGTGCTATTACTCTATTCAACTGTTATGTGAGCACAATGGGTCATTGTACCCAATGACCTTTGAGTACAATGACTCATCTCATTTAATCAACTCATTTCAAAATGGTGCTAAACAAACACTGGGCATGCTGGATGTTATTTGTGACGTTTCAAAATGGCACAAAACAAAATGCTGGTTGCTATTGCAATGTTTCAGGATGGTGGATTTGGGACCAACATGCAACCTCTTTTCTCAATTTCTCTCACTTGGAACATGCACAGGCCACCCACGAACACACAGAAAGAAAGCCCAATGACTCAATAATTAGGAATCATCTCCTTCATTAACAAAATTAATTTTTGTTAGTTTTGATACCTTTTGAATAGTCAACATTGCATTAAAAAGGGGTGGAAAGGGGGGTTTTGAACAGGATGCATTTTACCAAGAGTGTATATTTTTTGGGGTTATGTGAACTTTTCAAATTACCTGAGGAGATAGTGCTGCCTTTGTTAATTCACATCTGCAAATGGATCTCCTTGACATGTGTAATTTTCTGTGGCACTCAGTTCTTGTCTGGCTATGTTTAATGTATACTGTTGTGACCATGAGATGTCACCCAATACTGCCCTCATGCCTTGATTAAAAATGATTTCTTGTTGACTGTCCATATGATTTATTAGTTAGAGAATTGAAATTTTAGCCAAAGAAGCTTTCAATATTTGATCATCGATGTCCTTTTGACTTGCTAACAGCATAATTATCTCACAAGCCAAGCTGGACTTGTTAGGCTGGTTTAGCAACAGGACGGAATTGTCAGGATTGTCTGCAGAATAGTGTGGATTTTCTTCTAAATTAATTTCACCTTGTTTGGGTATTTTTACTGCTGTTTATGCCATTGTCAAGCAACATTCCTGTTCTCTTGCTAAATCAGCCTATTATGTCCACAACTTGATCAACTTTTGAATAAAACTGAACTTAAATGTTTGACTTTGAAATTCAATGTATCTCTCCTTTCAGAGCTAATCATTTTCCTCATTAACAATGATTTGTTCTTTAAATAATTATTATTTAGGCCAAGAACTTCAAAGTGCCTGGGTCACAGGGGCGTTGGCCAAAGAAAAGTGCTGAGTTTCTTCTTCAGCTTCTTAAGAATGCTGAAAGCAATGCAGAGTTCAAGGTAAACTTTTTGATAGGGTTGGAGTGTTACCTGATCATTTCAAGAGTAGTTTACCTCTGCTGGCTGCTCTATCCCCAAAGCCCCAGGGCTGTCCAGTCGCAGTATTAATTTTGGGGTGATGTAGACAGTTGGGTCTAAAAATGCGTTGAAGTAAAGAAAATTATCTGGCCTTTAAAACTATTGGGATGGGTTGTGTATCTTGTGATAGTTAACAGAGAATTTCTCCCTCCTCAAAGAACAGTTGGAAAGGGCAGTTAAGAATGGAAATATTGAGGTTTTTCTCTTTAGCAATGCAAATCTTTATTCTGTTCAGTTGTAATTATTGAATTTATTTAAATGGTAAATGCCACGTTAAATTGAAGG
>BLAZ01000156.1:347430-350572 GCA_014633955.1 Acropora tenuis | reverse complement strand
AAAAAATTGGTTGTTTCTGTTAGAGCAAAATCATAATGAATCTTTTGCCTGCAAATTACCTTTGATCAACAAATGTGAACTTTCCATCCAAGCTATGTCTGGAAATGAACTCAGTAACAGGTGGACAGTCAACCAAATCACTACTTTGTGGGACACTTGTGGGCTGAAGCTTGCCAATTGTGACAAGACAACTTGTTTCATTGGTTTCTGCCTCACCTGGACCACAAACCCCAGAGTTATTGGAAAAGGTCTGTCAATAAGGAAAACAAAAGAACATTCTTATGGTTAAGAAAGTACTGTATTTACATACAAGTGCACAATGCACGCCCACGTACGATGAGCACCCCAATTTTGGACTACACTTCTCACACACAACTGGTAGCCATGCCAAGCTGAACCATAAGCCACATGACCTATACCCCCCCGCACACTAGCACCCAGACTCCCAGATGTGTGTGAGAAAAATGTTTTCACTTCTTTCGAAAAAGAATCAGAAAACAGAGGAAGTGGTTATAAGCACTAGCATAAAAAATTCATTTCTTGGATACACTAAAAAAAAAAAAAAGACTTGATCATCTCTTCAGAAATGACACTCAATGCATGGTCAGCCATACATGAACGATTAGTTCTTCCTAGTATGATTTGTCCCCCACCCACTGTATCCAGCTCTTCTTTCATTCAAGGAACATTAAGGGTTGCAGAACAAAGGTCAATCTGTCAGGAATTAGAGCTAAATAATTTGTGTTTTCTTATGCTAATACTACTTTCACACTTTCAGTCACATGAGCTTCAAAGGTGTGATAAACCAGCAGGCTACTTTAGTGTGTCCAGGCAAGCATGTCCCACATGCTGCACTCCAAATTCTTGTGCACTTTTCTCTCAGTTTCATAGCCATTATGATGTTTTAATGGTCGCTCAAAAGTGAATACTTTGCTTATTGATTGTTCATTTAAAAAACCATTTATTTCTTTCTTGGTTCAGTCTTACTTTTCAATTGAAAGCTAATGATGGTGTATTGACAAATTTAGAGTATAATGGTTACATGCTGATGAAGGACATGAGTCTAAAACAAAGGATTCCATGTATAATATACATCTCAATATTTGGAGCTTTTTCTGGGGAAAAAAGTGTGCATTACACATGGATAAATATGGTACATCCATGCCCAAGCTTACAACTTAAAAACCAACAAGAAAGAAACACAGAAAGAGTCAGGGCCAACAACGACATCAGCAAAGCAGAAGTAGATAAAAGAGGAAGGTAAACATTCACATAAGCCACAGAGCTCTACATGGCCAGAGATTACACCGGTCATGTAACAGTTTAAAGTAAGAAAGAGTAGCCCACCATCCCCCCAGGACAGATTAATGGTCAGTCCCAGCACCATATCCACCTACACATTGCCAGTTCCCATTAATTCATCATCACTGTGGCAGTTGATGATATCATCAATCTCATTGTCATGAAGAAGCAACAGCTTACTTTTCTTAAAGTACTCTCTTTTGCACCTTAACCTTAATCCTCTCAGATGATGGAACTCGTCAATGAGGGTCATTGATTAGCAAAGTGAAGTTGTTAATTCTAAGCCGAGATAGTACCTTGATGTATCCAGTACAGTGGACGATTGCATACTCATCATCCAAAAGCTTCAATCGGTTGCCCTTTCCTCTTGGCAGGAGGTCGTTTTCCTCTTTTCCACATCTCATACGACAGATAAAGTTTCTTCTTGAGCTAGAGTACATCCTTGACAAGGCTAAAGAGCAAACAGGATCCTGTAAATTCAGTACTTGTGGAAAATATCAAAATAATTGAGTAATTTTGTACATTTGAAATGAAGTTGAAAATAGTAATATTGAACTCTGTTACCTCCATGACTGTCCTTCTTCACACTTCCACCTATGAAGAAAGTAAATGAGATGTTTTCACTGTTATAATTAGCTTTCAGGGTGAAATTATACAGTTAATGTTGCTAGCATAAATAAGAATTGGCCCTGACTCAGACTCATTTTAGCCCAAGCAAAGGGTTAAAATCAGCTCTGAAAGGCCCGAAACATATTTATGTAATTAACTCTGCTACTATTATTATCACATTAGAGAACACGGATAAATGAAAAACTGAAAAAAAATTGACAACAAAAATAATGGTCTGAACAATTAAGCAAAAAGAATAATATCATATGAGGTCAATCTTGAATGGTTGACTCATGCTGGATAAATTTAGTCAACAAGGAAATATACTTTAGCATTGCATCTTTAAATCTTTTTCATGTATGTGGCTTGTTGCTTTAGATTACATCAATGAATAAAATAATAAACAGGTTCATGCAGCATGTATGATTTCAATAATTTTACATTTTTTTCTACAATCACTATAGATTTGTAAACGAAGTTAACAGTTCAATATTACAACTCTTGGACTCTGCGGTGGAATCAGCTGTCTGGAACGGTACCGTAATTTCTGGCCGTTTACCCACATGGCAGATTACCTGCACCGGCCGATTATTGCGTACAGCAAAAAAAAAAATAGTTCAACAGAATACTCGCACGGGTGGATAACCCGCACCTTACATGCAAAGAAAATTTGTACAAAAACGATATAGAATTCACTAATTTAAAAGTAAATTTATATCAACTGGTAAGCTTTTCTGCAATTCAAGCTGTTGTGCGTGATTAAGCTGTATACAGTAATATTTTCATGTTGTTTTATTTTCAATTCCACGGTTTCAAGAATACTCTACTTCTCCAGGATCTAGGTACCAACTTGTTCCTAGTAAGCAGAAGTGTTTCTGATTTATCAACGTTTCATCCACAACAGAATGCAAATTTGAGGCCACATTTTGTTCGTATGAGCGATCATTCTGCATTATGTTGATTTGTTGAAATAAAACTGAGGCGAATAAAAAAATGGGTACTTTAGGTTCTACTGGGCCTAACAATTCGCTTAAGGTGGGAAATATTCCTTAGCTCAAGCTAGTGTTAACTGGAAATTTGTTACTGTTGCGCCGGATATCAATGGATTATTTTTATCACCATCATGTTTTTGCTTACATGTGTTGCGATAAAAATTTGTTCATCATGAAACTAATTATGAATGAAATCAACTGGAGTCGGCACCATATTTTCATGTTGCTTTGTCGTAGTC
>BLAZ01000156.1:315472-317972 GCA_014633955.1 Acropora tenuis | reverse complement strand
TTGTCATTGTGCTCCATGGATTGGCTATTTGACAGTTGTTGTGTAAGAGGTCCCCTGAGACTCATTCTAAAAATATATCTACTTGGGAAAAAGTTGACTCCAGGCCCCAATACGGGTGATAAAGCCTATTTATAATTATCATGGGATTCTGACTTTAGACATTTGTATTTTTCCCTTTTCTGCTCCATCTATGGTTCTGTCTCCTTCTCTTTGAAGCTGTGCTAAACTAGAAAGGCGGTACCTGGTCAGGGTCGTTCCAGTGCCCTGGTCCATGAGCTTCCCTCATCTCATGTTGATGATCACCGAACCAATCAACTATTCTCAGCAAGCTATACCACGAGTCCTGAGGCAATAACAAAAATTCATTACACAAATGGTTCTCTCTATCGATCTGTCATTTTGCCTTACCTTTTTATTCAATGGATATTGAAGCGTCTTTGAAAAGAAAGGGTGACATAAGAAGCTAGTTTTAACAAGGTTCTCTCCTTGTTTTCAGAAGATTACACGTCTTGATATCCAAGACAACCCTTCCCTCCCACACACAAATCTACATGGAGCTGTACATGAAGTATTTCTCCATCCATTTTGTCAAAGTGCTGAATGTTTTAAAAAAACTACTTCCCCACCTGAATGTCATTGTAGTTGCGCCACAAGTTACAATGTTTAGCTATCAGTTGATAATTGGGCTGAAAATAGAAAACAGAAAATCTCTGTCTTACTACTTTTCCACAAATTAGTATCACGTCACCATATTAAACTACCTTTGACATGAGACTGTCATATGCTTTTTTACTTCCTAGATTCCATGTGTTTCTTTTAACTTAGTGGTAATTAGCATTGTTCAAGTCCTAATAGCAGCCTCCTTTCAAGTACCAATAGCAGTTGCCATCCCTGAAAACCTTTATTAAGAGATTTCAAGTACTTCTCGAAGATTGGTAATAATTATAGAGCGTTCTCAACTCACCCCGGAGGAGGGCGGGGGGGGCTACTCCCATATATGGGCTATATAGGTACGTGCCACGGAATAGGGTATGGTTTTCGAGGTTCTCAGTCCTTAAATAGGGTATATTTTTTTATGCTTTTGTTTAACATTTATGCTAATCCAGGATTAGCTTAATCGGGCTTTGAACAACTGAGCCCTGTTGTGTAAATGGAAAGCCCTTCATGTCTGGTTCATGTCTAAACTCCAGCAGTTCATTGGCTCTTCAAACACATGCACATCAGAATGGCCTGTAACCGCCAAAAAGTTATTTGATCAAGTGATTCATTCTTTAAAAGACCACAATAATTATTCTGCTAAACCAGTTTGATGTTCTGCTGAAGCTATAATTTTTGGTACCAAAATGTGAGGGGGCTGTGCCCTCTTAAATTTTTGTTTGGGGCAGGGGGGGCTGCAGTCCCCTGCCCCCCCTGCTCTGCCGCCTATGCATGAAAGTGTGACACATTTTTCAAGGACTGTACTTAAGTCATCATCACCATATCATCATTGATATAGAAAACAACTCTACATTTATTGAATGCTCTTGAACTTACTTTCATTCCTCCCCAGACTTGATATGCAGGCCAACTGCAAGAAAACGCTATGTGTCTCCCTGATTCATTTAATGCTTTTGTAACAGATGGGTAACCTTCATCGAAAGTCAAAGGATCAGCAAAACAGCCATCCATCTTCAAGTAATCTACTCCCCAGTCAGCAAAGAGCTAGACACAAAATGTAAATTATTGATTACCCAAAATAGTAATTATAAAAAAATGTCTTCTTGCAAAATCACAGGCAAGACATAACTAGTGTTATATAAACAAGACGCTGAAAGATATTATTAAGGGAGATTAATATGCTTTTGTTTGCGTAATATAATAACCAGCCCAATTGCAACCAAAGACATTACATGACTTGTTTAAATTTTGTAACTCTGCAAAGAGTATATCAAATCCAGGACATACCTTACAGTAACTTGCATACTTAGGGAACAATAATTATTAGGGATTTAAGAGCAAAACAAAAAACAAAGAGGAATTTGATTTTTGTGTTATTTTCACAACGTCAAAAAGATTGAGTAACCCCATTTCTTTCTTTGCCTCTAGCCCCAGGGGAACCTTTGCAATGCACATCACTAGAATTAAGTTCATATTAAAATAGTTTTTCTAAGTCTAATGTGCAACGGTTTGTACGACAGTCAGTTAAAATGCACATCCATAAGCTGTCACAAAAATATTTGGTTTAAGGTTGGCATCGAGTACAATAAACATAAAATGCCACACAAATAGTTTCTCCACCATTTTCGTTGATACGTGACTTTCGAAAACAAAACTCCCCCGGAAACGTTTGCAAAGTTTCCATCAATCATACATGTAATCGACAGATCAGATTGAAATCCACCAATCACAGCATGACATAAAGAAGTTCTGAAGGTCACACTAGTGGCTGTGATTGGTGGATTTCGATCCAATCTGTTGATGACATGTATGACTGACAGAAATTTTGGAAACTTTTCCACCA
>BLAZ01000156.1:235243-237743 GCA_014633955.1 Acropora tenuis | reverse complement strand
CATGTTGCTCGAAGCATGGCCAACGCTGGCCAATGTTTACTACCATTGGAACGGATAGGTTTCGATACCTGCCAACCAATGGTTAGCGCTGACCATGCTTCGAGCAACTGGCCCCTGTATCAATATAAAAAATGAAGTCCATCTGTTCAATGTGGTGCCCCGTTTTTTTTTTTCGGACATTGTAGTGGCACAACCATCATGAGAAATGCAAACGCAAAGATACGCTTTACAATTTTTTGGACGACCAGAAACACGAATAGTAGTATGTGCGTTTCTTCTGAAAACGGAAATATTTATCATCGGCGATGCGTAAGAAAACAACTGTTTGATCAGCACATTTGAGTTAGGTGGTACCGGTCAACCAAGTATCCAGTCCTTTTAGAGCTACCGCCCAAGGCATTAATTTCCAATCAACAGTCTAAATTTTAGCGGGCAACCAGTGAGCTTTGCTTTCTTCAAGATTTTAATTATTCCAAGGCAAACAGTCGGTGGACCAATACAGAAACTAACCACATGACTAATCTTTAATGCACAATTGAACGCTTTGACCTTTGCCGCCATGGTGATCAATCATTCACAATAGACCGAAAACTCTAGAATCGGTGTTGGAAGCTGAATAATTAAACCCGGCTATTCACTATTCTTTGAGTTTTTCTTTCAGTTCTTCTAGATATTCCTATTAGTTCATGTTGGTTATTGACTATTCATAATTTATCATTCAAAATTTTCAAAACTCAAATATTCATTATTCATTTTTTATTTAATCCGGTTATTCATTATTCAGCTTCCACAATTTATGGTAACTGAATTCGAACAAAGCAACCCTCCGTAGATCTCATGTATAGACCGCCACTAACCTGTTTCGTTCTTGAGTGAGGTTTGCAAATAAATCGCTTTAATTGCATTGGTAGACGCAATGCAAGCTTCTTCATTATACACCATGCCGTGTAATTTTCCCAGCTTTAAGTTCTCCATGTACCTCAGAATTCCCTCCTTGTGAAGTTTTAACTTGATTTCTAACAGACTCATATCGTCCAAACTTTCAGGTTTGAGGCTTTTTAGCAATCCACTCACATGATTTCCAATTTGGCACACCGCTTGTCTGTGGCAAAAGAATGTGGGTCCCATCATCCAATGACCAGTGTAATAATTCATGTCGTACGGCTGCCCGTACACAACTTTGAGATACTGCTTGAGCTGCGAAAGCGCTTTCCGTTCTCGTGTTTTGAGCTTGTCAGAATCAACTTGAATTTGCTTTATCTCGTCCAGAAGCCGCCAAGCGGAGTCTGTAACCTGTTTGATGTATTCTGGAGTTGGATTATAAGCCGAATATTTCTTCTTGATCTCGTCGCGAGACGCCTCTGGATCAGTGGGCAGTTGGAATGGATAATTATCGTAGTAGCTATTCTTCGCGCGCAGAAGAACTTCGTCCAATTTGACCCGTTTAGCTTCCACGGAGTAATCACAAAAGGCAGAAAACGATGCCTGACCGTCATCAATCTTTCCATTTTCTTTTCCTCTTCCATGATCCTTACAATCCTCATTCTTAAATGATAGTGCAATTAACACAATACCGACCAGCACAACTATCAAAGCGATGATTAAAAGGACAAACAACAGAATCTTTCCCTTTGAAAAACCTAAAAAGACCGATTCGTCTTTGGGTAGAAATTTAATTTCGTCGTCGTCCATCATTTCGTTCAATTCATTGGGTTTTTCATCCATTGTCGGGCACAGAAATGTTTTTTTTTTTTCAACATGAAGCAGCTGTTGTTGACAGCTGAACACGAGGTTGGCAAAGGTCAACTGGAAACTGTTACCTAGGTTACAAGGAATGGACTTCGTGGATAAGAGGGAGAGCAGAATAAGGAATATAATTTTGGACGACATTTTCGATTAAGACAAGTTAAGTGGCTAGATCACTTCCTCTACCATTCTTTGACGTGCAAAATGACAGATAATCCTTCCGTCCAAAATGTTAAGAATATCGTTTTTCAGATTGATTTTAGTTCAGATATGAATAAGTTTCCCTATAATCTTGGTTTGGTCGAACTCAAAGACAAGACTTCAAAACTCACCTCTAATTCATAACCAAAACATTACCCCGATCAACACTCATCACGGAAAACTCGAGAATTTTGGTAGGACTGGGCTTGGGTATCTCCTTACATTTTCGTTCCTATGTAGTTTTCGCCTCTTTATGACACATTTTATGGATACTTAACGAAAAAAAAAAAGCAAAACAAAACAAACAAACAAAAAACCCAGATTTAGATCTACATTCAACTGCCATCGTCTCCATGTTGCCTTGACAACCTAGCCTTGTTGTCGGTCAGCCAATCAGTTTCGGCAGGAGCCGATGAGAAGGAACGTGCAACTACCCTGCATTCCTGTCACAGCGTTTTCATTGACTGACTTATTTTTAGATCGAATTTCCCGTGAATGAGACTCCCGTGGGAGCGCCATGACCAATCACAAGAAACTAATTTGAGGTTATTGC
>BLAZ01000156.1:171785-176785 GCA_014633955.1 Acropora tenuis | reverse complement strand
GAAACTTGATGGATGACGCCTACTTCTTGTGCTAAAAGGGCTCTGTTAGATCTTTCTGTTCTTCTGCTTTGTAACGTGATTCCTCTTTCCATATTTGGTTTGTACACGAGGCCTGGGAGACGATTAAAAAGTTGTGAATCGCCATCTTGGTCTGCCGTCTTTAGTGTCCCGGTTTATTTGCGAATACACAGCAACTGGCGACGAGGATTTGGATGTTAAATTTGTTTTTCTTGATCAAGCACAATCGGTTAGACAGGAATTTGGTTGTGTAATCCACACTGAAGCAAAAGATACGACGAGAAATGCCGGACGACGCCCCTAACATAAACACGAGTCAAAGCATTGGCAAAGGTAACCAAGTATGTTGCGGGAACAGATTGGGAGTCTTATACTGAACAGCTGGACTTTTATTTTCTTGCAAACAAAGTTTCGGAAGCTAAAGCGAAGAAAGCGGTTCTTTTGACGAACCTCCCAGTGGAAACCTACCAATTGGCGAAGGATTTGGTGGCTCCTGCACAACTGAAGGACGACGCTATAACTTACGATGTCGTTGTACAAAGAATGCGGGAACAACTCAAACCTGAAAGATCGGCTTTGGTGGCACGTTACGAGTTCCATAATCGAGCCAGGAATTCCTGTGAGTCAGTTAGTCACTATGTAGCAGCATTGAAGCACATGGCCACTGAATGCAAGTTTGGAGAGGCTATGCGAACCGAGCGCCTTCGTGACAGATGAGTTTAAGGCATTCGCGATTCGAAGATGATTACTGAGTTGTTGAAGGTAAAACTTGCCGACCTTTCTTTTGATCTTGCGGTTCAAACGTGCCTGGGTATAGAGCAAGCTAGCAAAGATGTGCAAGTGCTTCAAGGGGAACAGGGGCCAGGTGCAGTCAATAAACTTGACGCTAGCAAATCTGGGGAGGACCAAGTCACCACAAAAGACGCAGGGTTCCCGGGACAAGGGCAGTAAGCAGTTTAAACCTTGTTACCGTTGCACAGGATCACATCACTCGCAAAAGTGCCCATTTATTAAGGAACGTTGCTATCACTGTGGCATAATGGCACACACACAGCAAGCATGTAGGAAGAAGCAAGCCACTCCGCAAACCAATGACCCTGGGGTAAATGTCATGGGGAGAGCTGACTCGGAAGAAAGTGACGGAGAGTATGGGGATCTTTACCATGTTTCTGATAGTAACAACAGGCGACCCATTTCTTTGGAGGTTTACCTCGACTGGCGACCACTGGTCATGGAGTTGGATACGGGTTCGGCTGTGTCAGTCGTGAGCAAGGAAGTGTATCAGTAGTACTTGCACCATGTTCCTTTAAATGACACCTCTTTGAAGCTACGTATACGTACCTACACGGGTGAGCCAGTGGAACCCATGAGGTTTTGCAATGTAATTGTTCAGTATAAGGGGCAGAGAAAGGAACTCCCAATTTACGTAATGGATAATGATCGACCCACCCTTTTCGGCAGAGAATGGTTAGAGTCCATTCGGCTGAACTGGCCTTTGCTTCAGTTGGGAACATCAGACGTCGTTCCAGCCCTGGAAGAAGTTTTGAGTAAGCATGCACTAAGTGTTTTCTCTGAAGGCCTGGGCAGGATGAAGAGTATTCAATCACGGATCCAGCTTAAGGAGGGCTCTCGGTCCCGATTTTGGAAAGCACGCCCGATAGCATTAGCTCGTAAACCAGCCGGGGATCAGGCACTGAGAGAGCTTGAGGCTGAAGGGGTCATCAAAAAGGTGGTGACTAGTTGAGTGGGTGGCTCCAATTGTGACCCCTGTGAAGAAGGATGGTAGTGTAAGGGTGTGTGGTGATTTCAAGGTGACCATTAATCCACAGTTAGAAGTGGACGAGTACCTGCATCCCCGAACTGACGACATTTACGCTGGCCTTGGTGGAGGAACACTGTTCAGTGTCATTGACCTGCGTCATGCCTACCTGCAGATGGAGGTTGAGGAGCAGTCCAGGCCATTCCTTACTATCAACACAACCCACGGCTTGTACCAGTACCTACGCTTACCTTATGGTGTGGCTTCAGCACCAGCCGTCTGGCAGCGAGCCATGGACCAGGTCTTGCAAGGTATTCCAGAGGTTTTCTGCTATCTAGATGATATCATTGTAACCGGTAGCACCTTGAAGGAACACCTTAGGCGGCTTGCAACAGTGTTGGAAAGGCTTGAAGAGTATGGTTTGAAAGCCAACCGAGAGAAATTCAAATTCCTCAGAAGCTCTGTGGAGTATTTGGGACATGTCATTTCGGCAGAAGGACTACACCAATCTCCCAAGAAAGTCAAGGCCATCACTGAGATGCCAAAGCCTCAGGATCTCACTCAACTGCGTGCCTTCCTTGGTATGTTCCTGTATTACTCCAAGTTCTTACCTGACTTGGCTAATCATCTGACTCCTCTGCATCGGCTGTTACAAAAGGAGGTATAGTGGTCGTGGGGAGCTGAGGAAGAAACTACTTTTCGAGTGGTGAAAGGAATGTTACTGCAGGACAAGGTTCTGATTAATTATGATACTGAGTTGCCACTGGCTTTAGCCACAGACAGTTCCTCGTATGGTCTGGGTGCTGTCTTGTCACACCGTACTGTGAAAGGAGAGGAGCGGCCCATTGCTTACGCTTCCCGGTCTCTGTCAGAAACAGAGAAGAAGTATTCACAAATCGAGAAAGAGGCTTTATCTCTGGTTTGGGGTGTGAAGAAATTTCAAACTTACCTGGAGGGTCGTCATTTTACCCTGGTTACAGATATATCAACCCCTAAAATACATCATGGATCCGGAGAAGGCTGTACCAGTGACCTCGGCAGCAAGGATACAGCGTTGGTGCCTGTTTCTGGGTGCCTTTTCTTACCAGATTGAGTTCCGAGCCACCAAGCAGCATGCCAATTGTGACGGTTTATCTCGTCTACCCCAACCACAAGCACCGGCTGAAAAACCTGACGAAGTAGAAATGTTCCACACTTCTGTTGTGAAGGCCCTTCCTGTTACCGACCAGGAACTGAGAATGCAGACTCGTAGAGATCCCGTGCTGTCTCGTGTCCTGGAGTTTGTGCAGTCAGGATGGGAGGGAGCAGATGTCGACATCATGGAATTCTTATGTGGGGAAGCAGAGTTGTGGTTCGACCAAGCTAAGAGAAAGAGTTCTGGAAACTCTCCACGAGGGACACATCGGTATGGTCAAGATGAAAGGCTTGTCCCGGGGGTACGTTTGGTGGCCAAACATCGATAAGGACATAGAGGGAACAGTCCGACATTGTGGAGAATGTCAAGAGACCGCAAATAATCCAGCTCGTGCACCTTTGCACCGGTGGGATTACCCGGCCCTTCCCTGGCAAAGGCTTCACATAGATTTTGCAGGCCCAGTTTACGGAAAGATGCTAATGGTGGTGATTGATGCACACAGTAAGTGGCCTGAGGCCTTTGTGACGGATGACACTACTGCTGAGGGGACAATTAGCACACTGCGCTCCCTGTTTGCCCGCTTGGGACTCCCCCTTCAGATTGTGTCCGACAACGGACCTCAGTTCACATCAGAAGCTTTTAGGAAGTTTACAACTGCTAATGGTATTAAACATGTTACTGGTGCACCCTACCATCCGGCGACCAATGGGCAGGCAGAAAAATTGGTACAGAGTTTCAACAAAGTAGTAAAGGCTGACAAGTCTGGAAGAACTCTACAACACAAGCTTGATAGGTTCCTGTTAGCGTATCGGTCAGCTCCGCATGCGACCACCTCCCTCAGCCCAGCCCAGCTCCTTTTGGGGCGAAATGTCAAGACGATGCTGGACCTGATTAAACCGGATGTGACGAGGGAGGTCGACAAGAGATTGCTTCAGTCCAACGGCAGGAGCTTGAAGTTTTTCGTCCGTACACAGAATGTTTGGGTGCTCAACTACCGCAGAGGGCCGAAATGGGTGCGTGGCACAGCCATTGAGCGAACCGGCCCAGTCCTTTATAGAGTCAAGGTGGATGACCAGACCTGGAAACGCCATGTAGAGCAGTTACGGGATAGCTACCTTTGCCCACCTGTAAGTGAAGCGACAGATGAATGTACGGTTCCGGAGGAGGAGGAGGAGGAGCAGAATGGTACGCCTGCCATTGGGGAGACGGAGTGGAAGGATGGCCCGTCTACGGCCGTGACGTCTGAGGAGGAGGTTCTATCTCCTGAACCTGAGAGTCAACAGCCGAGCCCACAACCGGAGTTGATCACTACCCGTGCGGGTCGAGTTGTTAAACCACTCCAGGGTTTCAAGGGCTATGTATGCAACTAGAGTAAACTGTGCTGTTCTTTACTGTTGTCACAGTACTAGCATGTTTCGGACACGTTGATATTTTTCTCTGACTTTGTTTTATTTCCTTTTTTTTTCTGTTAGTTTACATTTCTGAGTCTTAAGGGGAAGGAAATTGTTAGATCTTTCGGTGTGGGTTCCCTGTTCTCCTGCTTTGTGACGTGATTTCTCTTTCCATATTTGGTTTGTACACGAGGCCTGGGACATGATTAAAAAGTTGTGAATCGCCATCTTGGTCTTCCTTCTTTACTGTCCCGGTTTATTTGCGAATACACAGCAGTTTTTTGTGAATGGCTCAACCCTCCTCACTCTCGCTCTCCTCATTCTCACTCTCCGCATACTTGCTCTCCTCACTCTCACGCTGTCCAAGAGTTGAAAGATGACTTCCTAGATGATACAGCATGGCCAGTTGTTATTTAGTGGTTTTATGAAGCGTCATTAGCGTCTTCTAAACAGATCTTCATTTAATAAAACTATCTACCTTTATTAACAAATTCTCAAAAAATCTACAATTATATAATGTACCAGGATGCTTAAAAATATTCATTGTTTTACAATATTAATAACAAAACTTGATTAAAACCCTAAAAACAGAAAACAGTTGTAAATTTAGTGTTTCTCAGCGGTTCGGAATCATTATTTTTGTTCACATTGTTGAAGCTCTTCGCGACGCTATTTTCCACTTCGACAAGCCTGCGCC
>BLAZ01000156.1:46552-49052 GCA_014633955.1 Acropora tenuis | reverse complement strand
GCATGCACTGATATACATATACAGGCCCGTAACCAGGGGGAGTGGGAGTGCACGGGGCCGTCGCACCGCCCCCCCCCCCCCCCCCAGGTCCCAAAGGTCCGCATTTTGATACCTAATAACTAATATGCAGTCGGTTAAACTGAAGTTTAAAACTTAACAGTGATATTTAAACAAAATTAAGGAATGGAAAAAGAAGTAATGTATTGAACTCGGGACTATTCTGAGGGATTGGTTCAGCATTATTTGATGTATCATTATATCGTAAAGTTAGTCCTTTATAACTGAGAATATGTGTGGTTTTCTCTCTCTCTTCGAGTTTTTTCTCTTGGAAGTTCGCTAGCGGTTACAGTTTCGAATTAATATGTTAAAGTAGAAGTTTTGTTCAGTTCTTACGAGTCTTTCTTCATGGAGTAACAGAAACACACGAGGAAACTCGGTGTCAGGAGTGGAATTGTTCTTTTCTTTATTTTTCTCTTTTTTTAAACTTATCCCACTCCTGACACCATGTTTCCTCATGAATTGATTATTCTAAAAATGTTCACGAGTTCTCACGTCCATCATAACAACATCAGCTAATTAACTGCCACGATGCACGATGTATTATCGTTTGATATTTGTGTAAGTTCGATTTATATGTATGCGGTTCGATTAATATTTGTACGTTTTTTTTTATTTTTTGCTGTTTTGACATTACATGAACGAGTTTCGCTTTATTTGTACGTGTTTATATTGTATGAACGCGTTTTGAAGATTTTGTCCGTAACGGAACGCCATATAACACAAGGACTTTTGGAAAAAAAAAGGGAAAATAATTCAAGGTACACAAAATTAATTCTTCCTCAAGGAAAAATAATTCCATTGCATCAAAAAATAATTCATGGTGGTTTAATTTATCATACATATATAAAAATAACTCCAGACATATATGATATTAATTATAGGCACATAAGAACGCAACTTGTCAAAAATAATTCAAGGTACGCAAAATTCATTAATGCTCAGCGAAAAATAATTCCCCTGCATCAAAAAATAATTCATGGAAGTTTAATTAATCACACATACATAAAAATAATTTCAGACATATATGATATTAATTATGGGCACAAAATAAAATAATTTAAGGCACACAAAATTAAATTAACTAATGCTCAGGGAAAAATAATTCTCTTCCATCAAAATATAATTCAAGGTAGTTTAATTAATCACACATACATAAAAATAATTCCAGACATATACGATACTAATAATTATAGGGACAAAAAAAGCAAGATGTCAAAAATAATTCATTGTACACAAAATTAATTAATGCTCAGGGAAAAATAATTCCCTTCCATCAAAAAATAATTCATGGTAGTTTAGTTAATCACATTCATAAAAATAATTTCAGACATGTATGATGTTAAGTATAGGCAAAAAAAAGCGACTTGTCAAAACTATTTCAAGGTACACAAAATGAATTCCTAAACTACCATGAAGTATTTTTTTTATGCAAAGTAATTATTTTTTCCTGAGCAGGAATTAACTTTGTGTAACCTCGAATTATTTTTGTGTATTTTTTCCCATAATTCCTACATCCGGGCGCTTGCCACGTGCTTACTCAAACCATAAATTGGCGGTTCGCGATCGTCGTCGTCGACTTCTCCGAAATGTTAAAAGTGTCATCAATCTCTTGATTGTTGAGCATGAGTTAGAGACAGAAGTTCTCCTTCAAACTAGGCATCGATTATTGGTTTCATCGGGCACAACAAACAGCGTTAATACTACTGGTATTCCGTCCTGTCCAATTAAGAGCCCGTGAGGAGCCTGAAGTGTTCATTAATCGGGTTTATTACCTCACTGTCTAATCAAATTAAAAGCCACGAAAATGCAGATTATCATGATCTGCTGCAAGTCGCTTACTCGGCGCCTAAGAATCCGGTTCACAGCCATGACGAGATCCTAATAGCTACGAGGTAACGAAAGATCGACTCGGGCATTTACGATCCCTGTGTTCTTCTTGGAAAGCAATTGCTGGAATTCTTCAGGTTAGCATTTCAACCATTCGAAGGCGACGCAAAGAATTTTGTTTAACCGACTCTGGCTACTCAGATGTACCAGTGTGATAGAATAAGGGAGTGACAGGCCTGCACGGGCTCCTCGTGTAGTTTTGGCGCTCGTCAAATGTTTATCAAGAAGATGAATAGCTTTTGTGATGAAGCAAATATTAATTTTGATTCATAAATATCTTATTACAGTAGCTGCTGCTGGTACACCAGTGACAACTTCTCATACCTCGCTGTTCCTCCTGATGTCATTCTTGAGCCACACAACCTCTACACACGTTGCATGACACTGTAGAATACCTTCACTTTCATCAGCAGAAGCCTTGTGCCAGATGGCTATGAGACTTACCCTTTTATGAAGGATACTACTGAGGCCGTGCTGGACAAGCTAAGGTTGATCATGGCAACATTTGTTTATCGACATTCCATCAAGGAGCTGCTACAACTGGGAGTTGAGC
>BLAZ01000155.1:507228-509728 GCA_014633955.1 Acropora tenuis | reverse complement strand
AGCAACAAATTTACCAAACACCTTTTACAAGCCTTTGCTCAATGCCTCTAGGTTGTGCCTAAAAGTGACATTAGGATATGCACCCCTTACAAGTGTACTATACACACTAAAACCAAGGAAGAGCTCAGAGAAGAATTCTCTTGATACCCCGCCAGAATCAACTGCTTCCTCCCCTATAAACTTAACTGTTACCCTTAGTTATAGATCTTCATCCTCTAAGCATTCAAATGCCCTTTTATTTTTCTAGTAATTTCAATGAAAGTGAGTTGCTCAATTGGAAAACCATTCAGGGTCTGTTCCAGTGCCTCTTCCAGGGACTTAGCAGTAACAAATTCATGTGTTTCTTCAACTGTGTTACAACCACAAGCTGCGGGACTGCTCAGACTCTGGTCTACAGCACATTTTAGCAGGAAGTCATCAATGCTGTTGGTATCTGAAATAAATCAACACTAAAATTCTTCTTCTGTGGTCCTTCTTTGAAGCAATTTATCAGGTAAAACTGAATAAGTGCAAGGAAAGTTAACTTTATTGAAGGACTTATTTTACAAAGATAACAAGAGCATCTGGTAAGCAAAAGACTTGGTGAGTGAAATGTGCTATTTACCTCCTCTTTCCCTCTTTCAATATAATTTGAATATCCAAACTTAATTTTTGTTGCTGAGGAACAGGGGTGCATCATTGATTGTTGGCGGAGGAAACCAGAATGAGATAGAGAACACTGGGAGTCGTGCACAGTGGTGTCCCAATCAAATTAATTTTGCCTAGGGTTGTAGCACTGAACTGCATCAGGAGTTATAGAGATATACTTGCGACTTGAAGGCTGCATTTGCGTTGGTTGACACCCTCGTGAATTATAAATGAATAGAAAACAGTCATGTTTACAAATACCTCGATTTAATTTTGGGCGAGCAAAAAAGCCTTTCTTACTACAAAAATTAGACACTGATCATAACACTCACCTTCCATATTCGGCAGAACATCAACGTGGCGTTCATTATCATCACCGACAATGTTGGTTTGTTTTGCTTCACGCCCAGCGAGCCATTTAGTAAGACCTCTCTGGTTTGCACATTCTTCCTCAGAACTGTCGTCACTGTCAACGTTTCTGTTCGCAAACTCATCAGATGGGATCAGGAAAAATGTTAGGCTCTTGTAGTCCTTGCTTATTGCCTGTTTATATGATGACAACACAAATGGATCGTTTGTTCCGGGAACAAAGTTTACTTCGCTGAAATCTGAAAAGAGCAAAACGTAGGGAATGGTTCCATCAAAAGTCTGATCGAAGCTGGAGTGCTTAGCAATGGCTTTTCGTGTGATCTCTCCCTTCTCAGCGTTCGATTTCACAATAATAGAGTGCATCTTACAACGTCGACTCTTAAAAACACCATCGACATGAAACGCAATGCCCACCTTTACTTCTACATCCATGTGCTTTGCAGGGACAGCCGACTTACCAAGAGGCTGCTTTTTCATTTTCTTCTTGGGTGGTACAAATCCATCTTGACGTTCTTTTTCTCGAAGGGCATAGAATTCTGCAAAAGACAATGTCTGATCCCCGGTGCTTGACGTTGAAGTCGAAGGGGAATCGCGACCAACCCCAGTTCGTGTTTCTGTAGTAGAAGACCTTGTTGCAGAGATCGTTGTTGGTATAGGATTTGTAGAAGTACCAATAACACGGGAAATTTCTTCCCTCACTGCATCCTGAATTTCCTTCCTCAGAAACGATGCCATGTTACTTACAAATTGGCGCCAAAAGACGAATCAGTTGGTTCCAGTTCTTCGCATCTGTCTGCGCGCGCACCCTTTGCCTTTTCTTTGCAGCGTGCTGTATTTTTTGTTTTCAGCGCGTAAATTTGTGTTGGCAGTGCGTGTTTGTCAGTGATAGTTTGCAGTGAACTCGAAGTTTGTTGGCAGTGCGCAGTTTTATTTTGTTGTTAGTTTGTGAATTTATTTTATTTGCAATGAGCTGATTCATTTTGTCAATAGCCTGCGAATTTATTTTGTTTGCAGTGTGCTGATGAATTTGTTACTAGTTTGCGATTTTATTTTGTTTACGGTGTGCGGATTCATTTTGTTCGGAGAGTGCTGAAGTATTTTGTGTCCAGTGGGAGAATCTATTTTGTTTGCAGTGCATTATATTTTACTAGATGAGCGACTTCATATAATATGTTGTTAAATTACTAGGAAAGGTATGTCCTTTATGGGCTTCCGTACTATAGGTGTTATGTTGTCGAAATAAAAAGGCACACACGCGGTTAAACTTAACTCAATCTCTGTTATTCTCTAATCTCAAGGCACGCTTACAAAGTGATATTGCGTTACATAACATCTTCCCTCTCGAGCCACTAAGCGGGGGGTACAATTGAACGTGTAAATGAAAACTTCAAAGGAAAAGTCAAGTCCGATTCCTAATGTCACATCTATAAAAACAAAACAAACGTTTTATAGGTTAAGTCTGATTGGCGGGTTAACCACCCGTCCAGATCTGGTTGTTTTCACA
>BLAZ01000155.1:324901-327401 GCA_014633955.1 Acropora tenuis | reverse complement strand
TTGTTTAAACCCACCCCAGATGCAATCTACTGTAGGATAGTATATGCTTATGTGAATTAAGGTGTGTGTTATTTCAACCATATTTTTCCTTGCATTTGCTTCAATTTTTGATATTTTGTTTTATGTTTTCAGAGATCCAGAATTCAGATTTGGCTGTATGAGCAAGTCAACATGAGAATTGAGGGCCACATTATTGTAAGTTTCAAAATGTTGAGGCATTGTATCAAATGGCTTTCCTCTATTGGAAAAAGATCTATGGTACAATAACCATGGACCATAAGCAACTTGTCTTTCTATTAACTCTTTGAAGTGATCAGCATGGATTTTGATTGTCTGTGTAAGTGACATCTTGTGAAGGACTGTTGTAGATGACAACCACAAGACACCTACAGCTGTAACAATCACTTTAAACAGTCCTTCTCACAACCTGATTCACCTATTTCATCAGAATTCATCAGGTTATGTCGCTCTTGTGTTCAAAAAAGGAAAAGGAAAGAGAAACAGTTTGCACAACTAAGTGTGCAAATTCTCTTCTCTCTCTGTTCAATTTTTTTTCTACTGCTGCAAAAATACTGTAGAAGCTCACAATGCAACCAGTTTTGTAAGCAAGCAGCTTGTTACAATCATCAGTGTGAAACCCTCTTTTAAATTCGCATTACCTCTCTAATCTAAAGCTCTTGTAAGTGACAGCAACCACCTTTAGAATTACCTAACTGGACATTTCCATCATATTTAGGCTCTTGTAAGCATTCCGAGAGTTTGATCTATCTTTGTCCACATTTAAGTAAAGTGAAATCAGTTGGGTTTTTTTTATGTTTCAAATAATTTGTAAGGATATTTTGACAGTTTGAATTTGTGAAAAGGAGTTTTTATTCTTTTGTGGCTGTATTCTCAAATATTCTCCAGTTTCTTTACCTGCCAATTAATAAGAATGTACAACCCCAACCATTTTTTTGCTAAGAACTCACATAAGAAACACCCTCCTGTTTGTGCCTAGTATTCTGGCTGCTTACAAAAATTAGCTCTCATATTAAGCGACCAGCTTGAATTTCTTAGGTGGTCACTTCCAATGGATTGGATATTTTGCATAATTATTATGTCTTTAACACTTAAAGTCAGGAAATGCAATGCACGAGTGAATTGTTGTGTTCTTTTAGGGCTTTGATGAATATATGAATCTTGTCTTGGATGATGCTGAAGAAGTACACCTGAAGACCAAGAAAAGAAGACCCCTTGGTATGTACTGGGCATAACTGAAAATAAATATGTACTTAAGTCAGTCCAAAATACTTATGTCATCTTTTGTGAAGTTAAATCCAAAAGTGTTGGAGTTACATGTGGTGTATTCAAAGAAAAGAAAAAAAAAAGAAAATGACTGAATTATTATTCTGGCTATTCCTCGGGACTCAATTTACACTGTGTATTGCTTAATTTGAACTTTGATTATCTAGTCCATGAACTAGTAGGGTATGTTTGTAGTTTCTTGAAGGAAACATTTATTTAGCAATTCATTTAAATATGAAAAAAATGCATGTCATTCTTCTCTTTATTCTCACTGAGTGGATTGCATGAATTGTCCATCATTTCACTTTCCCTTTTTTTTTTCAGGGAGAATATTACTGAAAGGTGACAACATCACCCTTCTGATGAACACGCAACCAAGCTAATAACTATAAACCCTACCATTAAAGCTTAAGACTTTGTACAGCTGTATTGTATACTCCTCAGGCATTTGCCTTGTATTTGGTGCTCTTGTTCTCCTTTTATTATAGTGTGGCTCATTGACAAAGAAGGCTAAATTTCAAAGATGACTTTTCTCCATTATTGTGATGAAATGTGCATTAGGTCACTTGGAGACACTGCAGCCTCTTTTTTTAGAGCTGGTTCGAGTGTAAACATAGAATGTTCTTTTTTTTTTCTCTGCGTCTGGTTAAGTTTTAAAAAAGTGCAGCAATAAACTGTTTTTTTTTTGTCTTTTAATTAATGTTAAACATGCTCTTGCAAGAACCTAAGCCTTTCGATTCCAAATTTATAACATGTAATGGTTTCATACTCTCCCGAAAGGGTTGTAATGATGTTATTTTCTATTGAATTTGTTCCAGACCAGCAAATTCGTTGTATTTCACATTTTTACTCAGTTAGAAACTTACTCTGTACACAAAAAAGAAGAGCCTGGGTTACCTGTGGTGAATTCCTTCATCCATGATGGCCAGGGCCGAGGCCCGAGGCCCGGTCAAAGGTTGGACAGCGTTATCGAGCGAAAGAATCAGCATCCATTGGATATAAGTACTACCCAAACCTGTTTAGTTATTTAGTGGATGGTGATTTATCGAATGGATAGTGTTATTCACCTTTCGAACAACTGGGGCCAGAAATCTATGGTTCTTTTGTTTTAGAATGTCATTCAGTTTTGACAAGGTGCAATCCAGTCGAAAACTCTCTGATTTTTCTTGCCAACGCTTTACACTTCTTTGTTTATTTGTCTTTTTGTATGGAAAGT
>BLAZ01000155.1:280765-283265 GCA_014633955.1 Acropora tenuis | reverse complement strand
ACCAGGAAGCCTTAATTATGCATAAAAGACTGGATACTCAACGCCAAGTCAATGATTATAACTTAAGAAACCTTGAAGAAAAACTTTCGCCGCCAAAGCCAAATACTAATTACTTGAAACGAAGCCTTTGTTATAGTGGGGCTTGTTTGTGGAATAACTTGCCCCAAGATCTAAAAAGCGTTGGTACCTGAAATATCGGATTCCCATACGGCAATGATGTAAAACAGTTGTAATGAGTTTTAGTTTACCTGATGATTCCCCATGTAGAAATAAAGATTTACATTACATGACATTACATATTGCGGTGAATTGGAATTCTTCGACGCCTTTGCGCCATGAAAGGTGCGATCATGTTGGGGCCTCAATCCTGCTTTTCACGAGCGACTCGAGCTCACTTAAGTAACATACGCGTTTGCATGCGCGGCTTGTAGAAACCAGGCCCCAGTTGTCTTTAGTGTGGATAGTATTACCCATTGTCCGCTGGACAACTCAATGGGTTTTATTGGTAGTGTTTATCCACTGGTCGGCGACTTGTATGTTGGATAGCTCTATACTGGCTTTGTTGAATGACATATTTGTCTATTTATTGCTTTATCCGGACTGATGACGTAAGACGATGAGGTATTCGAGCCATGTGACATTCGTTGGTCACACTGACGAAGATATCAGGTATTTATTCGACCCTCCTACAGCGGCGAATGTCGGTGGTGCTGGGCGTGTTCAGCTTCCGAGTATTGAATCCGTTTAGAAGACTTCCCTGTAGCTTCGCTTACGATAATTAAAAAGGTGAGCAGATAGGAATTTGCAATCTATTACTGCGATTCGATCTTACGTTTCTTCTACTGACGACAAATTTAACAGCAACTCGGTTCCTTGAACAGCGTGACACAGTGTATTGAGTATCAAGTCTTACCCGTGACTCAATTTTAAAAGTAAAATTAGTCCAAACTTGAGAAATACTTATATTTAGTAATTGATTTAAGTTCTATGATTTCTGTTTTTACTTGAGTGAGATAGTTAACAATGCCAGGAAACTAGCTCGGATTAACGAAACTAATCTTATTCAAGGATAACACGTCAAGACATGTTTCAGTTTAAAATCACAACCTTTGCAAGATGTTTTTGTGGTTTAAATGCATGGAAAGCACACGGCATGGGATTTTCGAATGCTTGGATAACACTAGTCTTTTACAAGTCGAAACGATACGATAGGAATCAATTTCTTTCGGGTACTGAATATGTTGAGTATCAGTTTATTTTTAGCCTCAGACGTTGCAAGACCCTCTGCAAAACTCAAGTTTGCTTCTAGCTGGGTCTCTGAGCTCTTTTCTTTCACTGCGAGAATTTATCTACTGATAAATTGCCCAATACTTGACACAGATCAAAGTCCATCCTTTGTGCAGTTTATTTCTCGTGATTTGTTTCTTTCTTGTGAGTGTCTTTCGGCTTAAAAGCTGCAATATTCCTGGTCTCATCTTTCCGGAACTAAGGTTTGCACAAATACTTTGAAAAGGTGTGATAGCCGTCACGGATAATCTAATCCCTTTCGCTTTTGCCATGCATCACACTGACAAACAGATCTCCTAACCAGCACTCCAGCAGTCTGTGAACGTCTGCAAGCATTTCTTTTTCTTCAAGTTGACCAACAGAATTCTCTATTGCATGAACTTGACAGGGATGATTTCGGTGGTTTTGAGTCTCCATTCTGAGCGCTGAGGAAATGACGCCGCGCTGTTTCAGGGCACTAAAGAAAAGCCTGATGTGTGAAGACGGAAAACTACTACCAAACTCCGCGAATGGTAAGACTGAAAGACTATTATTTCGGCCAAATTATAGAGTACAGAACCTCTTCTCTTGTTCCATACATGTGTTACAGTGTTAATGATAAAATGGCTCGACTGAGGACTCGCCTTTGGCTAATTTGCATATTTTTGAAATGAAGATGTGATCATCGCAGTTGTATATCCGCAGTTCACATAATATATTCATATGTTTGCATATTTTTGTCGTTCTTTTCTGACAAAACGCCAAGCCAATGTGCCACTATTGTATATGCCTTCAAATTGTGACCATGCATTCTCTTTTGGTGCATCAAACACGCGATAATTGTCGTATAATTTGTAAATTTATGATATGATATAAATGAAACCTCTTTAAACAAACATGGGTCGAACTCCTACTCCTCCGAACCCACTGAAATCCTCAAATTACGCCTGACAAAACGGTTCTTTTTGGTAAAAAGGGACAAGCGCGAACATAACGGGTGTTAGAATTTTCTAAGAGATCTGGAAAACAATTTGTGATCGTTTGGAACTCACTGTCCTGTGCAAGAAGTTGTGGAGAGTATTGGAAATTCTATTTCAAAGTAATTTCACTTGAGTAGGAATAAACTACACATGGCTACAAAATAAATATGCAATTCTTTTTGTGGCGCCGTATTGACTTACCCAGCTTCCTTCCGCTTTCACAAAAGAACGGGAGATTGGTGCGAGTTCAGTTA
>BLAZ01000155.1:213351-220851 GCA_014633955.1 Acropora tenuis | reverse complement strand
GTGTAATTTTCTGATTATCAATGTGTAGGTTTAAGGTGGTGAAACATTTTCTGAGGTATATAAGTTTTCATCTTAAATTCCTAACGACTTGAAGCAATTATTTTATGTCACAAATAAAGTGAACTTGTGCTTTGGTGTGATGTTCTCGTTGCCGTAGCTGTCGCCTTTGCGTAAGGTCCCTATTAAAACCGTTTCTACTTCGTTTTTTCTGTCTTGTTCAGTTGGAGATATACTGAGGACAGTGTGTTATTGCAGGTGACATTTTCTGGTTGTAGGGAACATGGTGAATATGACGGATACATTATCTAAGGTGCATTATTTAAGGTATTTAAGATGTTTTGATATTCTTGGCAGATTTTGATGACTGTCATTCTAACCCCTGTCAAAACGGAGGAACCTGCATGGATGCATTGCATAATTTTACCTGTACTTGCACGAGCCTCTACGCTGGACAGCTCTGTGAAGGTGTGATAAGAAAATGCATCCTACGCAGACATCGTGTTTTTCAACTCGTTTGAATCTCGAATTTTTACACAAAATCATCTTGTTGGTCTATCAGTAAGGTTTCTTGATAAAAAAAGTTATATATCCTTCATCTAAAACTAAAAAAAGAGTTAATATACAGGAATGACAAAAAACCATATTTCAAAGGCAAGATTAAGAACTCCAGCTGGTAACCAGTTGCTCTCTTGCAATCTGTGTTAGCCTTCTTGAATTCAGTTTCACCGATGACAAATCCAGCCAGTGATCAGAGTGAGATTTTCACAAGACACAATCAACTGTAAGCCCAACAGCCTTTAGCCTCTTTAACCACGACAACTCAATGCTGAAAAATTTTTCTCCACAATTTGTTTCCCATTTAAGTACTGGTAATAAAATCGTCTTGCAAGACTTTGTACAGATCGGGGAGAAGGACAAGTGGAATATACTATCTAACCGTGACAGGTACTACCTTTCAGGTGAGGATTTTAGAAGAAGTATTTTAGAAGATTATTAAAGAAAAATGTTTGTATGTGCTTTAAATCATGAAACTATAATTTTTGTGTTGCTGCAAAACCTTATCCCGTGAAAGTGAGATTGTTGCTTGCAAACGTTGCTTTTGAATTAACAAAAAATAGTTCTTAAAAATCGTTAGTTTTATGGGAAAAGTGGCGCATTAAAGATTTGCTGGGAAGCGGAAATTAATCACCGAGCGCGACGAAGAAAAGCTGATATCGTTATATTTTAATTGAAATTGATCATCTGAGTGATTGGAGTCCTGACAAGGACTGTTGTTGGTGACTGACGTTTTGACAACCTGTACGGAAGCCATCTTCAGAGTCAAGTGTTTTAGTCAGCTGAAAATTCAAAACCCTGGTCAGCGATTTGAACCACCGCTGATTCAACCACCACTGCACATATCTTGGCCTTGTTCCAGCGGGACTTAGGGCCAGGCCAAACGCAAGCAACATTTCAGCGCAACATCTTGGGCAAAATTGTTGGGCAAACATTGTTGGGCAAAACATGTTGCATGCGTTTGGCCACCCTGTTGCGATATGTTGTAATATGTTGCAACATGCATGTTGGGTGATGTTGGATTAAATTTGAAAACGGTCAAATTTTTCGTGCAACTTTTTGGATGTTGTACTCGTTTGGCCACGTTCACATAACAGTCCACATAACATCGTTGGACTAAAGCATGCGCGCTAGGTCCACTGCGTGCGAGGGACCTGAGGCACAGAAACATCCACATGTTGCGTTGAAAATGTTGAAAACGTTGCGTGCGTTTGGCCAGCCCATTCAACACATGTCGCAACATCATGCAGCAATGTTGTAAGATGTTGTGCTAAAACGTTGCGAGCGTTTGGTCAGGCGTCAAACGCTCCGACTGCCAGGGCTCCACGCGACTAAACGAACACAAACGAGCTACTACAAAGGGTAATCTTAACAACAACATCATTTTCTGATCGTTATATTTGGCAGGATTTACACCAGACAAAAATAGCTAAAACAGCAGTACATTCAAACATTTCGTCTACCTATGCATTTGCTCTTGGTTCGTCCAAATCAAAATAGGATTAAAAACAAGAGGCGGTGAAAAAAGTAAATTCAATTCTCGAGAACTGACAACTAGATCATTGTGAGCGGAAGCCCGGTCCGTACTACCTGCACCCCCGATTCAAAAGAGCTTCAAGACTGTAGGCTACGTAGGCTCCTCAAGAAGATCTAAAACCCCGAAATTTTACGCCATCATGGATAAATTTTCTGATAAAGGTCCATCGACAGCTCCCACGTTGACTATTAATCATGACACGTGGTCTTACCCTAAGCGCGTTGCTGTACCAGTATTTTCGTGGAACAAGAAGACCCTGTATTGAGAAAGCGTCTGCGACGCGCACCAGAATACAATTTTTTAAGCTACGGCATTAGTTATGTTGAGAGGTTCTGAAGGCCATCGAGAATTTAGGACATTTAGCACACGCTCACGAAGCTGCAAAGGAAAGACTAGTTCGCCAGTTATAATTAGGCAGCCAATGGCGTCGAATTGTCATCAATCCGGAATCATTGCAAAATGTTAACCCCTTAGACCCGACAACTCAAAGGATATGGAACATTCTGGGGAAGGCAACAAGATCCACAGAGCTCGGAAGGTGGGTCCCTATACTTGAAACTTTGAGAAAAAAGATAACCAATGCTTGCACGCTATCATCGCTGGGTCTAAGATCGAATCCGTGGAAATTCTGAGACAGGGGGTGATACAAGAATCACGATTCACACTTTTGCCCGGCTTGTAGTAAACATCACGGATTCTGAAACTGTAGCTCGTACCTGAAGATGAATCTTCACCACTAGAGATAACTGAAAAACAGTTATGCTTCAAATGTTTGAACACTGATCGCTGAGAAAGTTTATGTCTTTACATCAAATGTAAATGTAAATGAATGCCATGAAAACCAGACAGGCTGTTGCACCAAGCTCAGCGTGCGACGGTCAAAAATCCAGACCCGCCGCTAGCTAAGGAGTTCAACGCAGAGGGAGAAAAGGTAAAGTGGTTACCAAGCCTGTCGTTTTCAGATCCAAACCATTCTGCAGAGTTATCCGGGGATGAGACAACCCAAGTGATCACATTGGGGGAGCAAAGAAACGTCACTGAAAGATCAGTGACCACGGTAGAAGAAGAAAGAATATCAGTTGGGTATGTTGCCCTCTGAAACATTACCGTGATCTTCTATAAATGGTAACCACCGAATAGAAGGGAAAGTACAAGGACTCACCTGAATTCCGATGTTGCGGCCGAATTAGGCATACCACGACAACACTAAAGAATCACATTGAACGAACGCTGAATAGAAATATTAAGACTTTAAATACAACGCTGTTAGGACTTGAGGAAGAGAATTTATACCTAAAATTTACCACCAGAACCAGCGCACTCACAACGGACTGAGTAACTAGAAAACTTGGCATTACCGACTGGAGAAAATAATCCAGAAAGTTGAAACATCTCCCAGGGATCAAGTTTCCAAAACAGAGAGAGAACAGCGTTAACGCGACTGATCGTTGACACCCGAATAGAAATCGATTGACTTGACTTACAATACTCTTACGAAGAAATACAATGTTACCGGGTGAACCATTTCTAAGATATACACCGCAGGGCTGGACTTTGGTAGGAAACCCCCGGAGAATCCCTAGAGTGCAGTAGTCGAAACTCGTTTAAAAGGATGAGGAGATCGCTGTTCCATCTATCCCTGAAAGTAGGTATCGTGGAAAAGTAATCTGAGCTAGTTCGGCCAATTATTCAAATCAATCAATTTTCTTCAAAGCTGGCTCCCTACGAGCGATAGGGATGAAGTTGGTTTCTACGCACTATCCGATTTTGCCGTCGGATTTTAATAATAAATTTGATCCCAGTCTAGCCCTGCAGCTCACAGGTATCATGCAACATAACTTTGACTCTGGTGACAATGGCACGAGCAACCCAGGGTGATCAAACAGTGTTGCTGCTTTGGATAGCAGATAACAGATTGTGCCTCGTGAAGCAAAACTATCTGGTGGTGGAACCGTAAAGATCAATGCATCACTCTCTGCATGCAGGCAGTGCACTAAAGGTTTTGATGGAGATAGGGATCCTTCCTTTAATTAAAATTATTTTCTATGGCTCTGTCATTCTGTGGATCTCATTCAGCACAGTTGGCGAGTATGGGAACCACTTTCGAGCTTGCATCCAACACTTTTCAAAAGCTGCGTCAACTACTTGTAAAATTCGATTCCTTTCTGGTCATCAGTCACCGAGTCCTTGCTGTTATCTCCCCAGAGAAACTAGCGAAAGGGACGGGCTACAGCTGCGATTGAAATCCTCAGATATGTTTCCACGCTTTCTCAGACCAGGACAGCGGGGTGCTTTCTTCCTCAGCTTTTTCTAAGTAAGGGATAAAATGACGCAATGTCAACTCCAAATGCAGGTAAACAAGATTGATGCTGAGAAACGAGCTCAATGGAAGAGACAAAATAGAAGCTATCAATAGTCTTGCAGTCCCAGTTGTGCAATATAGTTTGGGCATCATTGACAATCAATCTTTGGCATCACTGGAAAATCTCAGAACTGAAAAACGATTGACCCAAAAACACGCAAGCTATTGAACACACACAAGATGTTACATCCTAAAGAAGATGTAGAGAGGCTTTACATCCTACGAAAAGATGGAGGAAGGGGTCCTATTGACGTAGAAACAGCGTTAAGAACAGAAACAACAGGGCTCAATTATCATCTGAGGGACAAAGAAGGGCAATCTCCAGAAGCAGGTGCTTGAACATGGACGATCTAAAGTAAAAAATTCTATAACCAAAAATGCTACGAAGTTCAAAAGGGAAGTAACAATGCTAGAGTTTGACAAAAGAGAAGATAAATCAGCCACAAAAAATGCTCAGACCCTGAAACACATATATTTAAGTTTAACAAAGCATTGCATGGCCAGTACCCCCGGAAGCCTCAAGCAGACACAGTCACCACCAACAAATGGTTGTCAAGTATTCTTAAAGGAAAAACAGAGGGACTACTTTCGCAGCTCATACAAGACCAGGCAATAAACACCAGAAACTATCAGAAACTTATATTACTTGACCAGCAAGTGGAGAGCAAATGCAGAATGTGTTCACAATATGAAGAGACAGTGGACCATATTGTATCTGGATGAGCGGTGTTGGCAAAAACAGAGTACATCTCCAGGCGCAATAATGCTGCAGTATATCTTCATTTCAGCATCATGATGTAGATATTACAGAAAAATGGTACCACCATGAGCCACAAGCTGTGATGCAAAATAAAGACGACATCATCTTCTTGTATCGGGGGTGGAAGCGGAATAATGAATAATGAATAACGGCGTCTAAAATAAAATGAATAAGGAATATTTAGGGTTTAGGCATTCGGAATAAAGAATTATACGGTTTGCATTGACGGAATAATGAATATCAAGCAAAACTGAATAAGGAATAATGAATAACTCAGAAAAAAATGAATGGAATAATGAATAAGAGAGATCCAATTATTCCGCTTCCACCCCCGATCTTGTAGGACGTGCCTGTCAATACTGACAGAACCACAACAGCGAACAGACCAGATATCGTAGTCAATTCCACCTGAAAATTGATTGATGTAACTGTTCCATCAGATAAAAACATCGCACTGAAGGAAATCGAAAAGAAAAGCAAGTACAAAGACATAGAATTAGAAATACAGAGAATGTGGCATATGAAAATCTTAGTGATCCCTGTGGTTGCTGGTGCGCTTGGTGCAGTAAAGAAGGGGGTGGTGGAAAACGTCAAGAAAGTATCAGAAGCAGTTACTGTGACAGAGTTTCAAAAGGTCTGCATACTGGGATTTGCGCGAATCCTCAGAAGGGTGCTCAGTGTTTGAACAGATTGTTTGAATTGTGTGACTTATGCCCTAGGTGCATGGTTTGCGCACGGCTGATGCACCTATAAACACCAGCAAACACTGTGATAGAAGAGATTATAATAAAATAAATTTAATTAAGACGATAAACTGTGGCTGCCATAGTCACAAAACTTTACAATCTCGCCTATGGTTCAAGGTTCTCTTGCATATTCCAAATGCGTTGCTTTTAGGTTTGTGCACTTTCAAAGCTGCACATGAAAGCGATGCTATAAATTTGGTACCGCTTACTGGTTAATTGCAATGAGTCGAAAGTTAACATTTCGTTTCAGTATCATGAGCTGATCTTGACAATTGATAAATTCTTCGATTCTTTTTAATTTAATGTACTCACTTTCGCTGAATGATTTTTCATGGGAAAACTAATACCATCTCTTAAGGAGGTTGCTGTCGAGTATTGTTACGGGAACTATTATTACTGCCGTAAAAATATTAATACGGAAAAATGAACTTCGCAAATTCCAACAATGGAAATATCACTCAGTGCACACTTTCCCATGGGATGTAAACGTTCCAAGGGCGAGGAACGCAAGACGAAGCTACCGGCACCTCTGCATCGAAAACGTTTGGCCAAATCGGCTTAAATTCACACATGTACACCCACTCGCTTTTTCCGTGACATTAGTAAACAATTTTCTTCGATGTTGTGTGAATCAGTTTCATTGAAAAATCGTTTGCATCAAGTGCAATTTTACTTGCTGCAAACTACCAATCAAACACAGAACGAGTCTGAAAATATGGAATGTGGACCCGTAATTCAGGGAAAGTATAGATCTTAAACGTAATGCAAGCTCAGATGTGAAAAAATAAAAACAACTAGCACTACGATAGTCTATATGCATAGAGCATTGAAACCAAGGTTCAGTGTTAATTGCGCTTTCGTTTAATTGTCTCGTGTTCTAAGCTTAAACATGTTGTCCATGATCCTGAGCGCGTTTTGGTCCCTCTTAAATAATTTGAATTGTAATTTGCCGCGACTAATCTGTCTTTCATAGCACTGATTAAAAATGTCATTTTCAGGTGTACTGTGACATGACCTCAAGTGGAGGTGGCTGGACGCTCATATCACGATTCTCGAATACAGATAGTGCAAACTGGATGCAGTACAGTGGTAACTGGTGGTATGATAGGACATCATCATATGGAAGCATCACCAGTCCATCAAGCAACAGTGATATGATATCACCCGCATTCTGGCTCGTTCAAGGTAATAATATGCGAATTACTCGAAGCGATGACGTTTCTACCTACGTAGAAACTTACGGAAGTTGTATTGGAGGAAGAAGCTTCAGACGTTTCATGGCGAGTTTCGGGAACTTTCGACGTGGTGCAGTCTGGAACTCGAATGCCTGTCGCGGAAGCTGCTACGCTAGGTATGGTGGCAACATTGGTTCGGTTTCTGCATTTGATCAGTTCCACTGTAGAAGCAGTATTGGCGGTTATAGTCGAGTGTCATTCTGGTGTGACTGGAGCAGTGGCGATGGATCCGTTGTTATGGTTGGCGGAGGAGGTGGTAGTTGCAGCAGGGCAGATCATGGGATTGGCATCACAGAGGCTAATTC
>BLAZ01000155.1:203351-208351 GCA_014633955.1 Acropora tenuis | reverse complement strand
TCCCGAGAACATAACGAGCATTTACTTTGTACCCGAAATGGCAATGTTTGCTTCATGCATTTAATTTTTCAGCTATCTCTATTAATTTTCCATGCATGACTAGACGAGTATAAGCCTGGGTGTCACGTATATGAAATTTCTATGTTTTCTGTGTTGTTTTGTTTCAACTGTGTGTGTCTGTGTGTTCAGTATTTGTTTGTGTATTTAGTGCTGTGTTTGCTCTGTATACTCTTCAGGTAATTGAAGTAATCCCGCGATAAGACTTGGTTTTTCTTTGTTCTTCCTTGCATTGTTTGTATTCGGTGGTGAATAGATAAGCTACATAATATGGTAAAACATTTGGGTACTTGTAAATATAGCTACAGTCCATTTGAGCTAATTTCAAGTTCATTTACGTTACTTGTACATCAATGAAAAATCTTAATACTCCCATAATTAACACCCAACCATCGAGGCCTTCTTAGTGTCAAGGAACATGAACTGGCTGAGGTCAGAGGAGATAATCCTACAAGCACAGCCAAGCAGTTGAATTAAAACGACCAGATTAAATTAACTGGCTTTAGGTCAGAGCGAACGCTATACCTCAAAAGCAGATCCAGGGATTGACCTGTATTGGGTGACTTTCTCTTTTCATATAACGAAAATGACATTGCTTCGGTTGCTAGCAAATCGCTTGCTTATGTTGATTGCTATGCTTACAGGGTATAACAGGGTTACAGAGTTGCTTTACAGAATTACTCGCTTCTTATTCCAAACGTTTATAGTAAGCAAAATTGTTCCCGAGACGTGCAAGTATTGTTTAATTCTGGTTAATGTAATTTACCTTATTATACGCCTGTTGAATCATTTCCCCTCCCTTACGTCAATTATATCTTATCTGGCAAAATACCATCTTGCATTCTGATTCGGCCGATGTGGATTGCCCCATCAGTTCCCTTTACAAATCAAATTACAACTTGCAATAATGATCAAACGCTATTTTCTCTCGTTTGCACTTACAAAAACATTCCACTTTGCTATGCTCAACAAATTACTTCTTTTCCTAGTTACTTCCTCTTCTACAAATTCAAATTCTCCCAATGTCCTGCTAGATCGACGAATGAGAGTATTGGCCTTCCTCGGTTCTGGGGTCGTACCCTCATTAAAAAGTTCATTGCCGATTCTTACCAGTCTGTGTTAAGTTCTTGTAGCGTACAGAATAACACAAGTTCTTTACAGGAATGAAGGCGTCCCTTGTTATTCTGTTGGCTGGACTCTTAGCTTCAAGTATCTTTCCCCGAATGGCTGAAGGTAACGGCACATTTATTAGGTAGCAACTAATTAAGCTTTGTATCTTCTTAGTTGTTTTTAAACAAGATTCCCGACAGACTGAACATTTAGTTACTGAAGGTGTCTTAGCACGACTTTAATGTACTCTTAAAGGTTTGTTTTTCTACAATAATAATTTAATTCCAAGTATTGTGCTAAGGTGTAGCATTCAAGTCTTCACGCTTTTTCGCTAGCAAACGTAAAGTAGAGAACATTGCTAAATTCCAGTCAACTTCCTTGCTCCTGAGACCGCGAAGACTTCCAGGGCAATTTCAAGACATCAATGAAAAAAATTTATTGCTGTAACATCTTGGTGAGTACGTGTCGTACCCACCCGGAAAATTTACTTTTTTTCTCTCTCAGGGCAAAATCTCTTCCAGAGCGGAGAGGCGAATGTGACCAGGTCATCACAGGGTTTTCTTCATTGCAGCATCGTGCAATACCCTCGGGTATTTTCGAGTTCTTCAAATATACGTATTTTGGCATCCACTAGCCACAAAGATGCAGCCGCAGTCAGCGTTCACGACTCAGCAGTAGTTTGGACAGCTGAAGTGACACGATATAATTTCCGAGTATGCGTGTTCGAATCCGGACCTGGCACAAATGGATCCTTTGTTGTCAATTGGGTTGCTTTTCGCACCGCGTCCTCAGGCGTGCTTGACGGCACGGCGTCCTTTAGCACGTTCACAAGCGGAACTAAGTGTCAAAGAATTGACTTCGTACAGGTACACTTTTTAAATTGATATTTTTAATGGTTAAGAGCATTAAACTCTGCCAAAGCCTGTTGTTCCGATGTATGTGGTCTCAGGCGGTGTGGAATCATGTAAGTCGCATTCGTTGCCTGACATCCCTTCCTGAAAGTTATTGCACAAAAGCCAATTAAGCTCTCAATACCCCAGAAGACATCACAATTTCCTCGATCTGTAGAAGCTAAGGCGAGATGTGTTTTAAAAAATAAGAAAGTTTATTTTGAAAGACTAGAGATGTGTTTTGAAAAGAGAAAATAAAACATTGTTCATAGAGGAATGCAAGCAAGTTATTACATCATATCTGACCTCATTTTTTTCCTGAAATTAACCCCAGAGTTATATTGCAGATTTTTATTGTTGTAGCCATAGACCGCCTTATCAGCTAGTGTTTGTTTTAGCCCTCTGACGCTAATTGCCCACTGGAGTTATTTGTCCTTAATGACCTTCCTGTCCCCAGGTCATTTGAAACGGCCCAAGAATAGTTAGTTTCAAAGTTCATAAAATAGAACTAGTGCATGTAGACTCGGCTTTAAGGATTTGCTAAGGTGTTTCGTTAGACGCCTGTTCTTTCATTGGAGTTGACAGTGATCAATTTTTGATTCTACCAAAACTTGGTGAACTTTTCACGTTCGGATGTCTTCCTGTAAAGAGCATTGATTGAACTGCTGTATGCCACATGAGAACAATTTAAGTAAAAATAATTTGAACAAGATGACCTTCTCAGTTATACAAACTGCTACCAATATGGGTCTGGTAAGGCATAAAGTATCTTGTGGCCTGGCTGGCATAAGCCGATTTATGATGGAGTATCCGGAGCAAACTCTCGCAGTCAGATTGAGACCGACTGAAGTTCATCCCACATAAAATGATCGTAGAGGTGGGAAGCGTGATTGATAAAGACTACGTCAGCCTGACTCCCCAGCACGGGTTTATCACTCATCCAGTTATCAGCCTAATCCAAACAGGCCTTTGGTGCAAGCTGGCCGTACTCCAATACTTTGTTAGTACGGACGTGTGTGAAAAGGGCAGGGTTGGCATCAGTTTAACTCGGTTTGATAATGGACTCGGCGCATGCGTGGGTTGAGTTTGTTGGTTTTCTGTTTTCTCAAGACGTGACGTTTTTCCTCGGGAGTGCTCCTCTCGGTTTTTCTCTTCCTTCAAAAACCAATTTCAATCAATTTGATGTGCTTTGGTTTGATTTGTATTTGCGACCAATTGGTAGAGCACCTGTGGCCTGAGTACTAGATTAGCTTAAACTATTATTATCGTTAAAATTATTAAAAGTTATTAGAAGTTTTATCATTTTTAATGACAGTGCTTTTAGCGAATGTCTATAATTCTCGCAGTTTCTAGCGCCACTCAAGCAGTAGTGGGAAAGGCCTGAAGTATTCAGGATTCAGAAATCCGCAGTTCTAATACATGAAATTCATGTATTAACATCATTTGAAAAGATCTATATCAATCATCTACGGGTTTATAATCGACCCACATATATAACGATCAACTTCTAGTTGGCTTGATAGATCAACTGGTGGAGCACTGCTCCGGCATCGCTGAGGTCAAAGTGCCAATCCCCCTTGAGGCCTGGATTTTTCAGGCTTTTCTCGCTACTGCTTAAGTAGCGCTAAAAACTGCGAGGATCATACGCATCCACTTCAATAAACAATTTTGAAACATGAAATTAAAGTATTAAAATCATATATATATGGTGGTTTTAGTGAGAGCAGTTCTTTGTGGTAGTATGATGAGTCAATAAATTTTCATATGAAACTAATCTATTGTAAATTAAATCGCCTCCTGTCTCTTTGAAGCGTTTTCACTCTGTCCCATACGTGCTTGCTACCGTACGTCACGGAGGCAATACCGGGCCACAGGACGCCATGAACATGTGGTTGGAAGAAAAACAGGAGGACCGCTTCAGAATCTGTATTCGAGAGGTGAAAACATTCGATGGAAAACACCAGAACATGCAGGTGGTAAGTTAGTTATGGCTGTGCTACACCAGTGTAGGTTTGTTTTTCAATTGTTTTAATTTGCGGAAAACAACAGTTAAGCATAACGCTTATATTAGACAAGTGAAGAGAACCATCGATCCACTTCCACAGAGTCGTATCCTGACAAATCTGAGCATCGTTTTTCAGCTTGCTTTGTCAAAAGACATTCCTGTCTTCAGGGTCTAGTCTTCAAGGATCATGCTTGGGAGCTCCCTGGCTGAAGGAACAAGAGGCGATTCCACTTCTGAGTCAGTTAACCACAAACTCGAATAGGGCGAAAAAATAATACACCGAAAGTTTAGCCAATTGCAATCCACTGTGAGTTTAGTACAAATCAATTGTTTCTCGTTGGACACTCTTTCAGGACTGGGTCGCGTTCACACAAATGCCAACTCAACTTACCTTCCAAGGAAAGACCCTGTTTGAAAATGGCGGAGCGCCGCTTGAAATAGATAACTTCGCTTTTTGCAAGGTAAGGATCTTTTTATTCTTTCATTTTAAAGGACTGATGATGAAGAAGAAAAAACAACAACAACGGCAAAAATTAAAAATCAATCTTGTTTCATCTTCCTAAACAGGTACTTAACTTCACCGAAGAGTTTTACGCTCCTCCTGTTGTCATAGTAACAGTCAATCACTTTTACAATAACGGGAACTTGTATTCTGTCAAGCCAGAAAACAACGCTCTTAATACTTGGATAGAGGTGAGTTTAAAATATACTTTAAAAAATAATAATAATATTACATGTTACATAATGAAGTTAGGCTGTTAGTTAATTTGTTAATTAATCATTAATAATTAAGATTTTAACTAGATACATGATTAGTTAGTAAGTTGGTTGGTTGGTCAACCAACATAAGGCTACCGAAAACGAAGTTCAATTAAGTATTTTTTTTTTTACTTTCGGTGATTGTTATAATTTTGATATTTTTACTCTTGTGACAGGAA
>BLAZ01000155.1:190851-195851 GCA_014633955.1 Acropora tenuis | reverse complement strand
AACTTCATCTGTTCCTGTTCTTCTCCATACTATGGGCAAAGATGCCAAGGTGCAAACTACCTTAAGTAGTCTAATGGTGGTGAAATGTTGTTGAAATGACGGCAACGACAGACTCTGGAAACGAGATTAATGGTCAAAGGCAACACTTCTTTACTTCACTACCGTTAATTTTTGCTATGATTTTGGACAATTTTATATATGTAATTAAACTGACCACGACATAGAAAATAAACACATTTTAGGCCGGTTATGTGGAAAACATGAAGACTCCAAGATGACTTAATAATTATCTTGCTCAACTTTGACGCCGTTATTATAACTACAAGCTTTAGCTAGTTCTGGATGGTGGATGTGTTCACAATGTACCTCCCGAACTACAGTGTTTTTCCTTGTTGACTTCCTCGCAGCCGTCGTCCTCTTTGCAAGACTCCGTAATGTTCATGGTGAACAATGTAGGCAAATGTTTGTTTCATTCCAGGTTTTCTCGAGTTTATAAGAGAACTTTCCTATCTGGAGTAGTTTGTGGTGAAACGTTTGTTAAAAGTTTCTTGCATTTTTGCTATTATGTGACAAATAATAACCCCCACATACATTTTGTTTTGTGTTTGTATCCCGTGTGGTCAATTTTATGGCATTTATATAGCGCATTTTTCAAGGCTCGATTTTCTTATGTTAAGTTTTCAATTTTGACGTCCGACTACGAACTTGTAGCGTGAATTACAGCATCAAATTCACGCCCGTACAGGTAAGGCTCGAGCACTATTTATTTATTGAATATTTATTTATTTATTGTTTGCCAGATTTCGATGAATGCCAATCCAACCCTTGCCAAAATGGTGGAACTTGCATTGACGGAGTTTACAATTTTACCTGCGTATGCCCAGCATCTCATCAGGGGCCACGCTGTAATGGTCAGTATAAATAAGCCAAAATTACTGTATTCAGCCTGTGGGCTCTTCAATGTTGTTGCGTCAATGGGGTTTGGGGGAAGGGAAGTGATTAACTCTCTTTTGTGCAGCGATCAAAATCATGGACGTCATCGTAATTGCTACTGAGTTGTCCAGGGCATTATCATTAAATGAATTCTCTTGAAAATGAGGTACCCTTTAGCTTTGCTTTCACCACAAAACAGAAAAAAAATAATTACAGCGTTTGACGTCTTGGCTTCTCTATGAATGCGATGACAAGTCCTGACCCTCTCCTCTCCCCTCTGGATCCGCGTTCGATGCTGATAATTTGAACGTTCTGCTCACACGGTGTAATAAGGACAAGGCATGTAGTGCATGTAAATGTGTTTCTTAAATTCCTTCTTTTCCTAGTCTCAACATATTCTTCTTGCAAATATTTAAATGCGAGAGGAGGTAGGTCAAGTGGAACATACCAATTGGATGTTGCTGGAAATGTCTTTCAGGTAGGAAAGTTTATCGACAAATTACTGATGAAATGTAGGAAAATGCAAACAGACCCGACAAAGGATGAATGATCAGGTGTCTATGACAAAAAGCGTTCAGGTCCGTGAATGTGATTTTTGAGGAGACCGTGGCTCAGTTGTTATAGCGCCGGACTTGAAATTTAGTGATCCTAGAAAAAAGTCGCTCTGATCACCAGCTGTTCGTTCCGAGAAATTTCTGGTTCTGCACCTCGGTTGCGTTTGTACAAGGCCGATTGGTCTTCCTCCTGCGAGTTTGTATTCTTATTCTCTTGAGTTTATTTGAGTTATTTGTTTGGTTTGAGATTTTATCAGTGGAATACACTTCCACTATAAATATGATATTATTATTTTGTTCTTGTTATTTCATGCCGAGTCATAATCTTTTGACAAAACGCATCGCTTTTAAAAATGCTTGATATGGGGATTCGAACCCTGACCTCTGCGATGCCAGTGCTCAACCAGTTTAGCTATTATTCCAATCGGTCTTTCAAATACATGGAAAATTCCTGTATTATCATCTTGTATCTCCACATCTACGGGCTTGTAATCGACCCACATAACGACATGCTCCCAGTTGACCCGATAGTTCAACTGTTGGAGCACTGCACCGGCATCATAGAGGTCTGGGTTCGAATCCCTCTTCTCGCTGCTTCGTTCATGCCAACCCACATTTCAAATACATGGAAAATTCCTGCATTATCATTCTCTATGCTATATATTGGTGGCTTTAAGTTGTCAGCTCCGAAAGGCTGTTTTCTTTTCTTCATTTAGTGTCTAGAAAGTAGCTTCTTGAATATGGGTTTGGGCAGGCAATTTAAGTGGGACTTTTGAGAAGCAGACTTCAAGGGCCTTCGGCCTTTATGACAACAGTTTGCAGATGGGTCTTGTGATGAAGAGAAAGTTCCTATGTAATCGTTTTTGCTGTCGATGAGTATGCTTTTAATGAAGAGCGTTAATGTTACCACTCCGACAAAGTTATGAAACCCCTCACGACTGTATGCTATCCTTACATGCTTCATGAACACATTTATACATATGAAATGGTTATCACACATTACTCTCAAACAGTCACGTCGTTGCAGTTTTTATCATGAATTTTAACTTGTTTTATCTCTCAGGTTTTTTGTGACATGTCAGCAAACGGAGGCGGTTGGACTCTTGTTGCGCGGTTCTCAAATAGTGATTCAAAAAATTGGATGAGAGATGATGCGTACTGGTGGTACCGCATCTTGTCTCCACAAGGATCACCAACAAGCACAACATCTAGCTATGACATGATATCCGAGGCTTTTTGAAAAGTAAGAGGGACAGAGTTGAAAGTAACACGCAGTGATGACGGATCAAACACTGCTTTGCTTCGGACCTACACCAATTGCATGGGTTCGAGAACTCTGAGGAGTTTCTTGTCTAGTTATGGTAGATTTTCGTATCGAAACGTTTGGTCAAATGACGTATGCCTGGGAAGCTGTCCGGTTCACTTTGGAGGAGCGTATAGTTCCACTGTTGGCTTCAGTCAAGCAAATTGTGATGGTAACATTCAGAGAAGGAACCGAATTGGATTCTGGTGTCAGTGGGATGCTGGTGATGGTTCCGTGATGATGTTTGGTGGAGGTGGAAGAAACTGTGGGAGAGCTGACCACGGAATTGGAATCACTGAGAACGACTATGGAGGCTTTCAGGAATGGAGCGACTCCGGAGAGCAAGATTTTGGTGACGACGCAGGTTCACTCTCTATGCGTTCTTACTCCTTGAATTTGTGGATTCGGTAGAACTTCTCGCACCAAGGGTTCTTGACAGCTTGTGAGCGGAACACCGATAAAACTGACACAGCTTTAACAGTGCATGTACTTGTCGATTAATATTCATTCAACTTTTAAGGCCGGGCTTACTCGATATGTGTAATCAGTCCATCTATGGAACTGCTACACTTAAGAACTTTTCATTAAAACAACCGTGGAACGCATCATTTGATGGAATAAAAAAAACATTGTCAAAGGAAATGATTAAAGGTATCTGTTAATTATCAATAATCAAAATTTCGTCTTTGGGGAAAGGTGAGAAGCTGAGAACCCAGTGGGACAGAAGAGTATCAGGGGAAAACTGGGGTATATATACTCGGGGGATGATCAAAGTGGCGGAAAAAAAAGAAAAACAAACCCTCCCCGAGCGGACAAGAGTACCACCAAATTTAAATGGAAAAAATCGCTTCACGTCCGTAATTAACACAACATAACTTTTACTCTGGAGGCCACAGCACAAATACAAAAACTTCCCGAAAAGGGAAATCGTGACGTTTAACCCTGTATATAATCAATTTTCCTAATTTAAAGCTTGCTAAAAATTTAAAAAATTTCGATAAAATTCGAGAGCTACTGATTCAACAAATACTCAAATAAATTATAAGTTTCCTCTTAATTAAGAACAGATAATGATTCGGCGGGTTCAATATGTTTTGGTAATGATCGTTCCATTTCCTTACCGTGACAATGCGATTAAAGAGTAATATTTGTAACAATTACAAACCACGCTTCTGAGGTAAAGGCTATAGTCTTCTTTGTACCTTCAAGTACGGGCTCCAAGCAGGTGCCGCTTACTTAAGTATGGGCATCACCTCACATTTATACGGGTTGAAGTACATCTACCATTTATGTGCCCATAGGCCCAATCGATCTAGGTCACACTGCAAAGCAGGGCTATCAACATCCTGTGAACCGATTGTGCAGTATCTCGACAGTGGATGTTAAATCTGTCGAGATATCATTTATGTAAATATAAATGATAAACACAATAGGGGCAAGAATTTTCCTTAATGCACCCTGGACTTTACTGATGACTAATCCGAACTCGTGCCGCTATTGACAACACGTTGCATTCTGTTTGTCTAAAACTGGCTTAACCATGGCCACCGCTGCAGAGTTACCTCTGACCGCTGTAGGGGCCCGTTCATGTCGTGCCTATTTAGCTTCAGCAATAAGCGCTCGCGTGGCACGCGATCAAAAGCTAAATACCCACACTGTCGGTAACTGGCCCAGCGAAAAAGATGTATTCTAATGTAATTAATGCAAATTGGAAGATAACAACCTGCCACTACATTCTTTCAAAATTCGTGCCGATCTACCTTCTGGCCCAAGGGATTTATAGATATTAATTAAGGAACCAACACCGCAGTGAATCATTTGTGACGGCGCCATGAGCTTCTGGTTGCGTTACGGTTTGTTTTCAATTAACAATTCTCGTCCCCAGAGAGTGTGATCCATTTGGCCAGCGCCAAAGGTCTCGATGGTAGTTACTTTATATATGATACCCTATAATGTACCGTTATATAGATATATTTTACTTTCTTTTCTTGCTTTAATACTTAGGGTTCTTTGACTACTGCACTTCCTTGGGCTACCTTAGATACTTTAACTACATGAGAAACTTAGGCTGCTTGAAGTTCTTGGACTACTTGGGGTGCTTGGGCTACTCGAGGCACTTGACGTGCTTGGACTACAAGAGGTCCTTGGGCTACTTGAGGTGCTTGGGCTACTTGCGTTGCTTGGGCTACTTGGGGTGCTTGGGCTACTCG
>BLAZ01000155.1:144551-157051 GCA_014633955.1 Acropora tenuis | reverse complement strand
AGAAACCAAAATTCTGAGATGATTGCTACTCTCATAGCCAATCCCCTTCACAAAGACAAAACCCACTTAACTAATCAGTTCTTATTTTGTCTTGCCAGATGAGCCTAAGTTTTTTGTTTTATAAAAGCAACAAACATCATCCCAAGTTCTCAAAGCTTCTCCCTTTTTCTTAATATTCTTACTTATGAGTGCAGCTTATACATAAGTGTTTACAGTAAGTACTTCAAAATTTATTTAATTTTACCTAATGTCAATGTTTTTAATTCAGCTTTTCTTAAGTATCACCGAAAGGCTATTTTAGAAACTTTCCATCGAGACAATCCATGTATTTACTTGCAAATCGACATGTGCCAAGTGTTCTACTTGTCAAAATTTATTGTCCTTTTGGCAGTGCTGTTAATGTTGACAATTATATATGTCATATAATTCTAGATAATTATTAGAATTAAGTAATTGCTCACACATATTATAGAAAAATTCACTGCCTGATGAGTGAATTCCACGATTAAATTTCACCCAAAAAACCGATTTGCATTGAGTGAAATTCTGGCGAATAGGAAACAAGATATTATTAGGATGAAAACCACTTTCATTTCAACTGCATCGAGAAAGTAGTGCCTCATGTTTTACAATATTCAGCAAAAAACCTGAAAGTACAAAATACGGTGATATTTAAGACAAAGATTTCACAGAAAAAATTTTTCAATCAACTTGGCAAATGTGGCGCTGACAATCAACAACTGACATGCTCAAGTGAAAGGAAATTAAAACTTTCAAGCATTCCGTCATGAAAACAAGAACTACAAAAAAACCAGTAAGTGTTTTCGCATTAACAATTTTCACTCACGACTTATTTCAGCAATATCCCTTCATGCACAAGTACAATTCTATGCTAAATACCCTTTCTTCAATAGCCAATGAGGCCCCGAGTTCACCTTAAGGTGTGTGATTCTATAGTCTGAAAAATATTACACATACAAATATTTTATTATTATAATAATTATTATGTTTAAACTTTTTAAACATTTTATTAGCGATAATATCCATTTGACGGTTTGTTGCTGTTTTCTTACAGCATTGGTAAAATAAATTTTCTTCAGACTGTTTTGCAGTCATTTTTTTCACTTTTTCCCTTCTCAGTGCCCTCTAAAGTAATAATAATAGAACAACAGAGTTTATGTTCGCAGGCATAAATATGTTTTGACCCAACTGAGACTCATGTCAGCTTGAACCATTAGGCGAGGGTTAAAATGAGTGCTGAGAATAAACGATTGTATGAAGGTGCAATTGATTGTGCATCTCTATGCAAATTGCATTGTCTCTAACATGCCATTGGTTGACTAGTATATGCTACTGAATCTTTATTGGAGTTAATTGTGAACCAATGCATAAGATTGAAAGTATATTTATTATCTTTGATTTGTCCAAAGGTTCAAATGTTCATCCTTTGATGCTATTGAATGAATATTAATACATACCGTATTTACTCGTGCACGATGTGCACTTTTTTTTGCACTGAAAAAGCTCCAAAAATAGAGATGCCCATTATACACGCAATCTTTTGTCTTAGACTCGCGTCACTCATTAGCACGTAAACAAAAACAAGAAATTTGTCCATACATGATCATTAATTTTGCTTTTAATTGAAAAGTTCAAGACAGAACCAATAAAGAAATCATAACAATCCACTTAAAATTACCCTTCCTCTTTAGGGTTAGGGTTAGGGTTAGCATTCACTTTTGGCTGATCATTGCAGCATAATGATGGCTAAGAAATTGGAAGAAAAGTGAACAAGAATTTGAAGTTTGGTATTGGCAATGTGGTGGCCTGGGGAGATGTAGAGGCCTGCTTGTTTGTGAAACCTTTGAAGTTCACATGACTGAAAATGTGAAAGTAGTATTCGCAAAAGAAAACACCAATTTAGCTCTAATTCCTCGCAGATTGACCTCAGTTCTCTAATTCATGATTTTACAGTGGCCGACCATCAAAAGAATCCATCCAAAGAAATAATCGTTTTGTGGATCATCCAGTGCATCGAGTGATATTTCTTTTTTTGAGTGTATCCAAATCATGATTTTTTACACTCTTTTTGTGTAATCACTTCCTCTGTTTCCTGCTTCCCTTTTTTTTTAAAGTGCGATCCAAAATAGGGGTGCGTATTATACACGGGTAACAACCATATTTAGAAGACACATAACAAATAAGGTTATCGTTACCAGTTTGTCATATCTGGATAGGCCATCCTAACAAAATGTTATGTTTCCCATCGCCTGACTGACTCATTTTTTCAAAATAGTAAAAACAAAGAAAAATAATTCCCCATTCACCAGTCAAAGAAGTTAGAACTTTAATCTACAAGCACACAATCTTGTTTTATAAACAACAATATTATTGCTATGCTGTGATGTCCTTGTCTGTTATTAACATCAATACTACATTTTTCTAAAGCTGTTTTGACATTTTGATAGTCATGTTAATATACACCTTTTACCATCTGATTATGTATCTTACAGATTAATCCTTATCTTACAGATTAACTTCTTTTTTTCTTTTAGCCCAACCAACCGACCCACCATCACAAGACACAGGATATGGGAAACAAAACATGTTATTGGGATGGCCATATGTTTCGTCCACATTGTCAAAATGGCAGAAAACAATGAACATTCATCAGCTAAAGAGGGTTGTCCAATACACATGAATGGAGTCGGGTCGACTTTTTGGTAAATTTAAGATGACCTGTCAAGTGGAAGTTGGGTCGTGCTGTTTGCAAAAGTAAAGTAACAGGAAATTGTTTTTTGAAGATAGTGGAGGTGGTGAGGCCGCCTGAAAATGATGACGAGTCGTGACGAGCCGTCTCTTGAAAAGTTGACCTGACTGTTGGAAATGTCAGTTGGTGAGAGACCCGACTATTGGTTTAACGCAACGGCTGACTTCGTGGAAGTTTCATTGCTGGATATACGAGAAAGAAAATAATTTGGTGGCTTTTTACTTGTTATACATACAAAGAATTACAGTGGTTTCGCCCCGTAGCAAATTCACCCCCCTGAGTTTTACCCACACATGACTGTGTTTGCCACTTCAGTTTATAAAAAGATTGTAGTGATCTAACATCAATGGTCGGACTTGAGAAAAATTCAATTTTAACCTCCAAATCGTACTCACATATCAATCTGAAGGTCGGTATCAAAAAGATTGAAATCAAAGAACTTGACTTTGCATTCAAACAACAGGCAGTTTAACTCACATAATAGACCACAATACAGTCCTCACATGTGTGAATTTTTGTCAAGTCATATCGCATTAGACTTCACAAGGTAAGACTTTTTCACAACTCAATTTATGAATTTTGTTAAAATTTAAAGACTTTCGTGTGAATTTAGTTCTATCCGAAATGCACAATTTGTTTTTCTCTATTTTGCTTATCCCAAATGGAAAATTTCTGAGAGTAGTCGCTAAGAGAATGTGAACGGTGAGCTTAAACATTTCCAAACATTTGGGCATTTTCAATTACGTTAAGATTGTACTGTTCATGAGAGAGCTAAGTATGACTCCAGAAGGGAAGGAAATGGTTTTTACTCGAATTACGTGGGGTGAACTCGAGGGGGCTACTCGGAACAGGGCGAAACCACTGGATTCCTATACAAAGTCTCGAACTTTACAAGAGATCAATTTATGAGTAATGCCTTACGAGTGAACCTCAATCGCATATTTAGAAGTGATCAAGAACCCAGTAGAATACCAGAACCTACTCTGAAATGTCTGAGAAACAAGACCAGAAAGCTGAAGGAATTTGTTTATAGACAAGTTCATCCAAACATACCAAAGTCATCTAGGCTACATTGTTATATGAAGGTTAGAAAAGTTACAAAAAATGTTTGTAAGCTTAATATACGTAGAGGGTAAGATTAAAATTAATTTAGTCAAACAACATAAAAAGAAGTACAGTCCTGCAATGTTGTATTGTTCCTTGAGGGCATATCAAAGAATAATTAAATTGAAGTACACAGCAAGTCAGTATTTTTCAAAGTTTTGTTTTAATAGACCCATGTGTCTTTATAAGAGTTAGACCCACGTATCAAAGTATTGTAAATTTCAACTCAGTGCTGATAATTAATTTTTATAGAGAAAAATCCTGGTCCTAGTCCAATGTACATTGACCCTAGCAAAACACTATTATGTTCTTGGGCATAAATATATTTACGGCTCTTCCCAGAGCTCAATTTAGTCCTCCCCTCACGGCTCGAGCTGAAATGAGTATCAGTCAGACCCAAAACATATTTATGGCGGAGAATATAAACTCTATTGTTTTATTATCGCTTGTCTCAAGAAATACTCAAAACCTTAAAATCACGAAACAACCTTAATACTTAAATCGTCATCGACTCGTCCAATTTACCATTGAACCATTCAAAGGAACAACGAACTCGTTTATTTTGGTTGACCGGAGTTGAATTTCTCTCGCCTAAGCAACGGGCTGCACAAGGCATTTTGGTTTCAAAGAAACACAATACTAACCTGGAAACGAATTCCACACGTTTCAGTATCCCAGCGCCACTCGCGCTTTTTTTTCCACCGAAAAATCGACTCTTGCTACAAGCACTCTACTTTCCACAGAGACCTTTCAACAGAGAAGTGGTGTCTTCAATTTGTGTCTTCATGATGAAAAGTGATGTTTTTAAAGAATTTCTATTCGAGAATGCAATTGGCCAACTTGGAGAAGGAGCGGCCACAAGGCTAAAATTGTCCAATCAACAGTTTTGTTCTGTATCAGTATGTAACAATGTTTTACGCTGTACACTCCACACGAGTTGACGTCTGACAAATTTTGTTATGCCAGTCTGCGCCGAGTTCATCCAAACAACATTGTCTTCTAAAACGTCAAGGTAAGACAAGTATTTTGACACCGTGATTGGACCTGTTTCACTTTTATCATTATTACTGTGCATTCATAGCGGTCTGTCTACGCTGGGTAAAAAGATATGCCAGCTGTCCCCAGCCAGCATACCAACAAGTCTAACTGATGTAACAATATTTTCAATGAAATAAGAGAAGTCATGCTGGTACAAAATTGTATGCTGTTGAGATTACAACGAAGGTCAGGTGGCTGTCAGCTTTCATGGCACAACCACTAGTAGTAGGGGAGAAATGTCTATATGAGCGACTTTTCCTTGCTGACACTACAGCTTATCTCTTTTTAGGTATCTGAGTCCCCATCCTACTTGAAAGGCAGTGACCTTATCAAAAAATATGTCATCGTTACGCAACACCACAGTTTAGTGTGTGTTCACTTGGACATGTCAGACAATAATAATGGAAGAGGAGAAAACAACTTATTTTAACAGCCATTTCGTTCAAAAAATAATTACAGGAATTTCTTACATGATATCAAACAGCGATAATCATATCTTCCTAGTCTATAACAGTTTGCGACTCTCCCCTTTCAAATACTCTATGCTAATTTTGTTACTACTTAGGATAATAAAATTCATCAATAATAATAATAAATATTATAATAATAATAAAGATAAAAATAATAAATAATGATAAACCTGGAAGATCAGATATAATTATCGATAGAAAAGAAGAATGGGAGATGTTTGAGATGAGGAATGTAATTCTCTATCTTTTAATTGCAATAGTTATTCAAATAATCATGATGAGTATTTACCAAATCAGTGGATAGCAGTTTTCACGCATTTTGATTGGCTCCCGTAACTCGGAATATCCTTGGCTATTCACTGTTTTGCGAACGGAAAGAAAAATGGCGCGTCGTTTCGCGAAAGTTTCAGACAAAGAAATTAAAACAGCATTTTTTTATCCCTCTGATTTGGTAAATACTAAAACAACTATCCCCCTCAGGGTCGGTGAAGAGCGATGGATATATACCTATACGCCTCGCGTCTCGGTATATATCCACCACTATTCACCTCCCCTTTGGGGGATAGTTGTATATTGTTCACAATGTTTTTCCCCTGAACTAGTATTGTTATCCTTATTGTTATTATAACTTTACACGCTGCCATCAAGTGTAATGACAGCTGCAATAAGATGATTTCATACTTTTTTCCCTAATAGTACAAGAGTTTGCACTTCCTAAAGCAATGGTGCAGTTAAAATTAATTTGATGTACTAGCTTTGATACAAAAATAAAAAGTCTGCAAAGTGATACAGACTGTATTACACAAATTCCTTGTCCAGTTCAGCTATAATTAAGAAGGTGATGCAAAATATATATGATAATAAGATTATCATTGCCAGGTAAGTTTCTTGTGGGTAAGACATTAATTTCCCCAGACCTACTGTACAATAATATACAGAAATTACACTGTTATTGGAAAAAGGTAACATAAAACACAAATAATTTATGCTAGGTTAACATGACCTCCAAAACAATAGAATGCATTAAACATCACTTTGTAATGTTAAAACTGGGCATTTTGGTTAAATGCCATGAAATGGGACTCAAACATGTCACACTAATAATTTATCACATTCACCCACATAGTTGCACATGTGAAGAGTAGAATTGACACTCCTTTTATCTCTTCAGAGAACCGAACAAAGCTTCTTTTTTTGGTGGTTCTGGGGGTTCCAATGCAGCCAGGATTACTCCATCAAAGAGACTTTTCAATTCCTTTTGTGCCTGAGCAAAGCATTCCACATATTTCAGCTCACAAATTAGCAAGCTTCTCTGCACTCTTAGCAGAAATAGGTTTCTGTTTATTCCTTGAGAGTTTCTCTACGGTGCCTGCATCAGAGCTCAGATCAACTTGTGCACCAACAAGAAGGAATCGAGTCAGGTTAAGTCAACATTTTTTAAAATTCAGTCACTAAATTATCCAAAATCTGCCACCATGAAAGGGAAATTTTTCAAAGCCCTGTTTGTTTCTTTTTCCTGGATTTAGCATCCTCGCAAATAATGAGCCAGCCCTTATTTTTTTCTCAGGTAGAGGTACATGTGCAGCATGTGCAGAAATGTTGAGCTCAAATTAGGGGGTAATTTGTTGCCAAAGAGAACCAATGTACCCTAAACAATACAGGTTATAATCGTGTGAAGGCTTCTTCACCACTCTAGATAAGTCTAGGATTGCAACTAATTTGATGTATCCCACTTTCAATAAGCCTCACAGTGTCCCTTTGACCAAAGTTCAATATCAGGAATATGGACAGTAAAAGTCATGAAGTGTCTCTCTTACTCATTCTACTCCTCGTGCAGACAAAAACAGTAACCATGATCCTAACCTAAGAATAACCTTAACACAAAATTAATGTTAAGCCTAACGTCGTAATGAGATATTTCAACACCACACGTTGAGTTGTGCATCTATCTCCAGGATTGCAACCAATTATAGATGCACGCTAAATTGTGATAAATTTAATCGCAATTTAGCATTGGTTGCAATCCTGGACACAAGTGCACAACTTGACCCCATTTAAAAAGTTATTGGAGTGTTACTGTACATGAATGTGTACAGTAATATAAAACCAACACTGTGAACATACCTGACTGTCTTTTGAGAGAAGCTCCTTCAACAAGTAGTCTTCTGTCCAAGCTTGTCTCATTACAATATGAACTTTCAGGATCCTGTTTGCTCTCATCACTTAAAGGTAAAAAGGTAAAGTCACTTTATTTAACGTCGGTAGTTCCTTCAGCTACGAGACTGGTATTAATGGAAGGCGACGGTGCGCCCTTTACTCCCCTGCCTCTGTCAGTGCTCCGTTTTACGGGTATTCAAAGCTATGGCTACACGGATGAGAGGAAAGTCGAAGCAGACGTTGAAGTCACTGAAGATCGAACCGGAGACCTCTCGCTCAGAAAGCTGCGCACTAACCAACTGAGCCACGGCTGCTTCTTGTGCGTGTCTCAGCTTTGAGTTGCTGTATTTCTGCTTTACTCTCCCTTAGCTGTTTCTTTAATTTCTTTACTTCGCCATGCAGTTTAAAGGAATAATAGTTCCGGGAGGCTACAGATTTGTCCTCTTTTTAGCTACTAAGATTCTTTCGGACAACTCATTTCAATTCCGTGTGTAATGGTGAGTGAATTTCTTGTAAGAGGTTTTGATCTGACACTCGATGATTTGCTACAATCTGCCCAGGAGAACATTCATTTACTTCTGTACAAGGCACAACAGCTTCCACGTGTTCATCTTTTTGCCTGAGAACACCATCTGTTGAAGGAAAATGTGAAAGGTGTTGGATCTTAGTGCATCATATCTCTTTCCTGAACTCATTTTTTTTTTTATCTAAAACCACATGTCATACCAACTGGAAGGGAACATATGCTCAAAGACTATTGTGAGAACAGACTGATGAAAAAATCAAAGTACACAGGGCTTTTAAGAAAGATCCATCAAGCTACTCTCCAAGAATAGAGAGAAAAAAAAATTCTTAACTGATCTTATTTTGCCGTGCCAGAAGAGGATTTTTTTTTTCGGTATCTTAGTTTTCAAGATGCCAATATTTCAGACTTTACGATCTATTACATTGAATTTCTATGTTTTCAAAATTAAGTTGAGTTGTTAAGTTTGCCTCTGATATCATTTACTATCACTAAAAGTACCTGTTTCTTTAAGAAAAACGTCTGGAAACTGTAGAGCATCAAGCTTTAAAAGGGTATCTTCGTTATCCGCTCTAAATATTCACCTCAAGCTTCACTGCTGTCGAAGTTAGCGAGATTGAATGGTTCGTATTGCCACAAAGGAAAACAATCCCTGGGTTGATATTCTTCATGAAGAATTAGAACCTCTTCTTCAGAAATTAAATCTTCCGAAAAATAGCAACAAAATGACTCAGGAAAGTCATGGAACGACATAATTTTATGCCTTTACACTCAACAGTGAGCATTTTGTGCATAATCAAATATTCGTACAATCCGCGCCATACGGTTTGTAATCGGCCCAGTCTTCATTACACGCAATCATGCTCGTCCAACTGCTGTCATTCTACTGCGGGTGTCAATCTTTAAATTCTCTATTACTTAGGAGTAAAGGAAATGTTCAACTAGATAAGAATTTCTTAGCGTTGATTCGGGCAAACTCTAGCAGAACCTCGCGAGCCTTGAACAAAGGCACTCCGGGTTTTCTTGGAGCAAAATGCATCACAAAGCGACGGCCTTTCAGATATAAAAACAAACAAACAAAAGCAGATGTATAATTTCAAAATTTATTGTGCAAACAATAAAGACTTACAATAACTGATAACAGAATATTCTGCTAATTCTCAACTTAACGCCAAAGAGGAACGTCGCGTCTTTGGAACTGTACATGCCAATTTACGAAAAAATGATTTCTCCCACCATTTGTTTGGTTTTAACTTTTTTATGAGTTCCCATGAGCAAATGTACAACAACGATTTCTCCATTTTTTGGTTTTAACTTTTAGAGTTTTCCTGGACAAATAAAGAAGTAAGACGTATCAACGAAGGGAAAATTGATGAGAAAAATGGTAATTCTACCATTTTTTTATTTACAATAATTTACCAATTATTTCTAAACTAATACTTTTTTACAGTTTACTGTCAATTGTAAAACAAGAAAGCACAACTAATCGAATCATTGATATGAAACAAATCATTGATATGCATCAAGCCATTCAAACTGTAACCCATGCAAAAACATGTTCTTTGTGTTCAAGTCATACCAGATCCCATCTCCTTAAAGAAAGGCAAAAGGTGCTTTGGCATTAAACAAAACGTTTTGTAATACCCGAGTTTCTTTTATTTTAGGGGTAGAGAAACTATCTCCCAAGTTTTAACGCTGGACGAAACCCCTCACCGTTCCAGTCTTCTATCTCACCTTTTCATTGACGAGATCGTTCGTGTCGTCTGCTATCCTGTCTAACGAGTGATTGGGAAGAGTGACACGTACATCTTGTTTCTCCACGCAACAAAACCGGGAGCTTACGCAATGCCAACGTCATTAACGACAAAAAAGTCAGCAGGTTAAACGGGCAAAAAGTTTGATTTCTGCACGCTCTACAGACCCTGTATGCCCAACGATTTCTGCACACAGAAAAACAAACAAATATGCGTGGGGTCTCGGAGATCGCACACAAAAAATAGAAGTATGAACAGTCCAACATTATTCTCTCAAGTCTGTTTTTCCTGTCTGATATAACTGCTTCCTCAGAAGAGCTCCCAGCAGCTAAAGGCGCTGAATTGATAGTGACGCTTACATGGCAGGCTCCTCGTGGGTCTTTCATTCGTTCAGAGGGGTGTAGAAAGGATGCCGACAAACTGGACAGGTGCGTCTAAAAAAGTGAAAAAAAAAAGAAAACATTCGGCCATAAATAAACTGAACAAGATGGTGGTCCTTTTCAGAGTAAAACCGTTGTTGTTATTTTTATAACAAGGACGTATGCAGGAGGATAAGAGATAAAAATTTCAATACGAGTGCTCTGCCAAATGAGGAGGCTACAAATCATCTCAAATCTGATGAAATCAAATCCAGTATTTTGATGGTGAGCGGAACTCAAAGTACCTGAAAACACCCTTAGTGCTGGGAATAAACCAAGCAAACCCCCGAGTATGGCGTCGAGGCCAGGAATCAAACAAAGGACTACATTGAGGGAAATCGAGGGCTCCCACTATGAACTCCCTCATTTCAATGCCGTATGCCACTAAATTCATCAGTTTTAATATTAATGATCTTCGCAGTTTTACCACGCTACTTAAGCAGCAGCGAAACAAAAGTCGGAAAATTTTCCTTCGCGTCGCAAAACTGCGAAGATCATTAACATTGAAATTGTTTCCATCCGCAATTCAAATGAAACTTCATTAATTTGATCCAAAAATTCATCAGCCAAACGATTTCGAGCACAGTAATTTATTTTGTTTCTCTTGTTGCTCAAAGGCCGACCGTTCTTTTCTGATTACCTTAAAGATAATCAACCTGATCGCGCGGAAAGTAAAGTCACCTATGTGGTATTAAGGAAATTTCAAATGTGCACAAACTTTGAATAGGAGAATACAACGAGGATTGCCAAACATTTCTCTCTCTGAAGTTTGCCTTGAAAAGAACAACGGTATTTTTTATTACAGCTTTCTTATTCTTATAATTAGTCCATGCGAAGTCAATAGAGTGTGTTCATGCACATGGCGGCCATGTTGGAGGAGTGAAGTATTCTTTTGGGAATTGAACTCTATTTTTATGCAAATTCCTCCTTTTGTTTCATTAAACAAATATGGCTTCTGGTCACATGAGCGAACACACTCTATAGATGGGTAGTTACAGTAGTACTTACATGCCATTTTGAATCATAGCAATGGCACATTCCCGATGCACCTTATGCGAACACGGCAATATCTGACAGCCACTGAATGCATCCTGCAAAAAAAAAAAATGGGAAAAATCGATATTGCCAACGGTGGAACTTATAGAAGTAAACTGTGCGATAACCTAATCATAATTACTTGCAGTTACAGGTATCTTACCCGAAGCGCGGCAATCGCGCGTACAAATTGTGATTGGTTTTTGGTTTGCTTCTCATTGCTTGAATTCCTGGCGCGAGATTTTTAAGCCAATCCTTAAGCGTAGTAATGGTGTAGTTACTTTCGACAGTCAATTTGAAAACTGCTCCATGGCATGTTGCGTTCTTGCGTGGTCGTGACACCGAAAGGAAGTAAAATGCGTAACGCATATGTATGACGATTATTTCGCCTCGTTTAACCAATCATATTATCGTTGCTTTATGGCTTTACTGTTCCCGTCGTAGTTACTAGTGATTTGAAGAAGCTAAGAAAGCGACTGCAACGTCACAATTCAATGCCGGATATAATCGGTTGAGTGTGCAAAAATAATCGCGATGCACGTGCACATGCTGCGTGCATTTAAGCACATTTCTTTGACGTTGTCTGCTGAATGACAATTTGAAATTTTCAATTTGAGGTTGTCAGGACGTCAAGAGCTCACAGCAGCAAGTCTTTCATTCTCTACATTTACATGAAAACCAACCAAGTGAAAGGACACTTCGGCCATTCGTACAACATGACCAACATGGAATACTCGCAAAACAATAAACCTACCGCGAAGTTCAGTTTTGAAGGGACATTTTCGTTGAAGCAGCCCTCGAAGCTACTTGAACTCCCTACAATATGCTCCGCGCAGACGCACAAGTAACTCGAAACCTGGATTACCACCGGCGGTTTTAGTTCGTCTGCGATGCAGGCTTGCTGGTCGTTTTTCACTTTAAAGCTGAAGAGACTGGTTCAAAGCTATCGGGTCACTTTTTCAGTCAATCAGAATTAAGAACAAAACTATCGGTAAGTTTTTTCCCTCTTTCAGTGCCTGCCGCCTGTCTACTTGTGCTTTTACTAATTTGATTATCTACCTCAGCAGCAACTGACCAAAGTACTCGCTTAGGCTTTAGCATTGAAGCCCTTAGTTTAGGTTTCTCTATGGTGCAAGCACATAAGGAATAATTTCAAATGTTCAAACAAACCTCCAAGCAGATGCAGCATTCATCGTGACCCGAGTCTGGTCGGCATTTGTGGTTATTCTC
>BLAZ01000155.1:124551-129551 GCA_014633955.1 Acropora tenuis | reverse complement strand
TCATCTTCTTGACAAGTAAAAAGAATGAAATCCAATTGAGTGTCATTCAGTTGTTTTAAAACCTGTTTGCAATGATTTTGAACAACAGTAAAGTACTTGTCACTGTCCTTGATGTCATGAGCAGAATGGAAAGATATTTTGTCAACATCGTGGAAACTGCTTGCTTCCTCCACCCTTTCACCTCTGAGCTGAAGTTGAAACGTATCCAAACACGAGTTCAACAGGGACAACATATACCCATCCATACTGACAGGCCAGTTTGGGTACAATACCTGCACAGGAAGAATAGAAGTCAGGTGCATTCTAAGTCTTTCAACAGTACAGAAAAATGTAAAACAATAATAATATTATTATAATGCTGTCTGTGCTTAAATCTTGGACAAACGATGTTGTGCCTGTAACCTACTTTTGTCCTTTTGAACCACAACCTTTACCAGAGGCAAACCACACAAGCTTCTGTCACCCCACTTGACAAAAATTTCAATGTTGTTGTTCAAGAAAAATTAAATCCAAATTTCACTACTCAACAATGATTGGAAAGGAGCAGAAGAGGGAGTCAGTCAGCTGTAAGAGTGACAAACAATAACAGCAAGTTTTGAGATACCTGGCTGTAACGATAAGATAAGACATTCAAGTCCGAGTATGGTGTATTTGGTGAGGTTTATAATTTCCCAGTTTTGTAGGTATTCACATTGAGTAAATCACGCTCTAAAATTTCACAATCACAGAGGTATCTAATTACGGCTATTGGTTAGATATGTCAATCAACGTCTGGTTACATGGCCAACGGGTCACATACGACTATACTAGGATATCGTCACACTGGCAACAATGAAGTAAAAAATGTCTCAGCAACCTGATGTCCAGGATCATGATCACATTGTGAAAACCACATTTTGACATCTTCTGTGATCTCTTACCGAACAGATGCACAGCAACACGAAATCTATTCGTTTTATAAAATAAAGAGACAAATCAAACAAAATTTTGTTTGTTTCAATTGAAAACAAGTCCAGTGGATCCTTTCCCCATAATTTTTGACAAAATTGTGAAAAAAGCTATTTGAAAAAATCTATTGTCTATACAAAAAGAAGCAAATTCATTAGTTGCATTACAAATCAATGCATTCTGATTGGGTGAGCGAAATCACATAGCTGTCAAACTTGAATTGATTGCTGTCATCACCCATGTATCTGCCCTCAAATAGATTATAGCATAGAACCAATCAAAATGCACGCAGAACTGAGTTTATCCTTTTAGCAAAAGTATTTCATGCATCCATAACTTGACGGATGCAGACTAACCATGAACCAACAATAGTTTGACAGAATTAATTTTATTACATAATTTTTAGCATCTCTAAACTCACAGACATGCATTTCAATGGCTTCATTGTGCCATCAGTATGTGTCCATAAGATTACAGAACATGCTGAAATTGAATGATTTTGCTGGCTAAATTAAGTACAGTATGTTATAATTATTTCTTTCAATAAAATATTTGTATCTGCTCATGTTCACAGCCTTTCATACCTAGAGGTGTGTGCAACCTAATATGCTTATAGCACAGGTATTTCAGCCCAAGGTATTTCAGTTCTAAGGTTGCACTGTTCAAGAAGCAACCAGGTGGACAATCACAGTCATTATAAGTCTGACACTACTTAATTGTTTAAAATGAATGCAACTTAAAAAGTTACGAGTCTTCAACCATCATTACTTCATTTAAAACCAGAGTAGTGTAGAATAAAACTGCAGTATGTGTGCCTTAGGTATTTACAATTCTTTGAAAAATTTCCCTTGCCCAAAACCCTACCTTTCACCTCATGGAAACACTGAAAAAAGCACATACATGAAAGTCTGTTAACTCAAATTTATCATAAATTATTATGCCGGTACCACAGGTTGTTTAAACAACAGCTGGTTCAGATTTTCCTATTTCCCAAAGTGAAATTGAATTTAACCGATGTTGGTGTTGTTTATATCCAAGAACCTTGAAAAGGCAAAAACAGTTAATGATTATGATTGGTTGAATGAATAGAATAGAACAGAATAGAATAGAATAGGAATTTGCAGTGGCACCTCCACATAGTGGCTATTCGTCCACTGAAATCTAGATCGAATTAGAATTTGGAAATGTTGGTTTTTGATGAGAGGCCGGAAAACCGGAGTACCCGGAGAAAAACCTCTCGGAGCAGAGAAGAGAACCAACAACAAACTCGACCCACATATTGCATCGAGTTCGAGAATCGATCCCTAGCCACATCAGTGGGAGGCGAGTGCTCTCACCACTGCGCCATCCCTGCTCCCCATGAGGACACATAAATGGCCTTCCATGTGCTGAATCGACATTACCTTGACACAGTCTGGCAAACACACACACTTTAATTTTGTTGTTTTCACAACAGAGCTACTGTACATGCCATTAAAACGTATGCATAGTAACTAAATAAAAAAAAGGAGAGAAGCCACTCCAATAGTAATTACAAATACTTGGCACATAAACATTTAAATTGTAACAGAATTGTGGGCAAATCTAAGTATAAGAGTCTTCACAAACTAAGATATGTTAAATAAAATTGCTTAATCATTCAATTTAAAGAGCTTTTCAAAACACATTTGATTCCATACTTTGAATCCTATATGAGAGAAGAAATTAGCTCGAATCAACCGTCTGGAAGGTTTTACATTAAAGCTATGAGCAGCAAAGAAGCCTGTTATATAAGAGTGAATGTCAGGTATATCTTCACAAGCACAAGGTGAAACTTAAGGCTGTCAAAATGCAAGCCCACATGCAGCAGCAAATATTCATTTTCTATCACCTAATTTTTCACTCCTATATTTATAACAGTCCAGTTACACAATACTTCTTCCTTTCTATACGCCTGCTAAGACTGAAGAATCATAAGTTATACTTAAGACGGGGCAAATTTCTATTTTGAAGAGACAATTTTCCTTGCAGTAGCCATCATTGTTGCTAATTAAACTCCCTCATTATTTCCCTAGCTGTCCCTTTTATAATGTGAATAAGCAAGCACAAAATACTTTTACAACATAACCAGCAATGCCACGCAATTTAAACCAAGCAATTTGCTTATGTCATCAGCATGCTCCATGCTGATGACACCACGAACCATTGAAATGCACGTCTGTAAGATTTCAGTGGGTTTGGAAAAACTAAAATGTGTTAGAATAGTGTCAATGTTATAAAACAATAATTACTGATCCATGGTAAGCATGAGTCCTTGGAGGTGAAGCATGCATCCATAATCGGCAGCACTTTTCCACAGGTGGCGGGTGGTTGGTGGCACATGGTGGATAGCGGGTCGCAGCTAGTGGGTGGCCAGTAGCGAGTAACAGGTTATATCATATTTATTGAGAAAGGTCATAAAATACATCACTCTTTTCTAACAAAATGAAAACGAAATTATTTGGAACTCGCAAATTAATTTCCCTGGAATGGTTGAAGACATGGTGTCAGTTTGGTTTTACTAAGTTAAATTAAATTACAGCAATGACTATGTGCTTGACAAACTTACCTCATAAGTGAAACTCATTGTGAAGATTTTCTTCACAATGTATTCAAGCCCACAAGTCTCAAAACTGCAGCATTTTGCTGGAACAACTGGCTTTGAACCTTGACCGTAGTTATCCGCTCTGATCTAATATCAGGTTTCGCGAGACCTCTCATCTAGATCTGTCATTGGTTAAGCTACAAATTTTTCTTGCATGATCAAATGATAATGCAAGGCCGGTTCCGCTTCCGGTTTATCCATAACTCTTACAGGGTTAAGATTTTTGTTTCAAATACTTGGAGAAACTGATCTTAGATCTCTTTGTGTGTTTAATAATAATTATTGTAAGGTTAGTAAAGCAGAGTTTCGGCAAGCAACCTGCCACCCGCTATGAGTCACGCGCTACCCGCCATTTGCCACCCAAGGTGCCCTGAATTATCCAGTGGATGGTGATTTATCCAAGGGATTGTACAATCCACCTTTTGAAAAACTGGGGCCATGGGATATAGACTAACAGAAAGCCTACTATCCACAGACTAGTAATGATTCTATTTTGGCTATAAGATGAGCAAGCTATTTTGGAGAGTGAAATACTTCGGAGTAATCTCAGCCACAGAAAAACGGTGGTACGTCACTATGAAATTTATAACTTCAAACAGGCATCCCCTCAAGCAGAAAAAAATCGCACAAATCTAAATTACCTGAAATAAAAATTACCCTTTTTCTTTAAGAATTTTTTCCATGGAAATCGGTATCTAGTGAAAAAGTGTTTAGGGCTAATGAATTGAACCTGTCAATAGAACATAAGATGGCGTCTGTCAAGAACTGTGTAAAACCATGCCACTTTTATCATATTTCTGCCAATCAAACAGTCATGTGAACATAGAATAAGAGGATAACCTGATGACTACCCTGCTCATGATGGTGATCACGTGAACCCGAAATACAAATGCAAAATGTATTCTGGGTAAGTAGTCGTGAGCAGGAAACCAGTCCATTTGGCAACTGGGAATTACGGGAATTCCAACAAAAAGTTAGGGAAACCCATGAAGATAAATTATAAGAATTTTTCTGAAGAAATGGAGGTACAGAAGCAGAGACTTAACAGGGTCAAACAGATTTGCAAATTTGCAGACGCTCTGCAGACGAAATCAGCCTATCATGTTAAACAAAGAGCCCACAAAATGCACCAATCAAACAAAGTTTATTGCCCCCGCAGGGTTTTGGCCCAGAGGCCAAAACCCGAGGAGGCATCCTAGGATTCCCCGCGTGTATACATATAAGGAATTTCAAAATGTAAGATAGTAAGTACTGTAAGTAAATTTGTAGTATACGGAAAAAATCTCGATTTGATCAAACTAGGCGCGCAGTGTCGTCTCGGGTAATACTTTAGGAAGTGCGCATGGTGGTGTCGGGTACTTGCAACCACGAGGTCACGTTTCGTCATCTTCTAGAAGCATTTGAAGGTGAGCATTTTGCGCTTCAGTGA
>BLAZ01000154.1:124415-131038 GCA_014633955.1 Acropora tenuis | reverse complement strand
AGTGAGTCGGCTAGGTCCACAGCTGACAAATGACTTACATTAATGTTATGACATCACTATGACGTATCTCATTAGCGGATAAATTAACTTAATGATTGATCATAGAATTTCTCGACGAAACAGTTTTAAAGTGCTGTCTTTCTCACTTCGAACTTTATTGTCGTCCACTACACTGATCTTCGATCTTTGCAATAGGTTTGAATTTATTGATCTGCTATGCTTATTGATATTTATAAAATTGGATGGACGTATTCTTGAAGTTAAACAAGACCGATAAAGTTCAACAACTCAACGAGAGATTGGCAAGTCAAGCACATGCGAATCTAATCTTTGGGTAAATTATTCACATTTTGCAGCCTGTAAACTTTTTTTTACCTCTTGATTATTCGTAGTGGTCTCTGGAGCCGATAAAAATTTTGAAGTTGTCCAGAATTGGCTTCAAAGAACTCTAAGAAGGCGTAAAACTTGATGAAATCGGAAACCCCTCGGCTGTTTGTTTACCAAGTTAATGTGAGCTTGTTTTGAAGTGCCATCTTCCTCACTTCGAACTTCATTGTCCTCCACTGCACTAATCTTCGATCACAGAGAATATTGGTTTCAAAGCAAAATTCACTTTGAGTAGTTCGTCTGTCAAAATAGGCTTTATGGACATTACGATAAGCATTCTTGAAAAATCCCACTCGCTTCATTTCTCGGAGGCCTAATGGCGCCTATTAAAGTCTTCGTTCACACGCGAAGGCCGCATAGGTCTCATGGGTACTATTGCGCAATTTGTCCATTTTCTAGCCGAGGAAACATAATACAAAAAAAAAAAAAAAAAAAAACCTACGCAGATTATGACCCATGCCCATAGCCTATGGCCTGGGCACGCGTAATTAGCTGTCATAGCAAGTAAAAGCCCATCCAGGCATGAGGTTAACACCTCTTTTGAAGCTTTTGACTCTACAAGCTTATAAGTCAATTCAAACTGACAGTTAACCAAGGGCAATAACAATGCTTGGGATAAGTGCAGCGTGTGCATAATTTAACCACTTCCTCACAGGCAGCTAATTTCCAATTCTCTGCTCACCCGTAGGTCAATGCACCATCACATTCTTCGCAGTATTGTAGCGTTTCATGATTGTTTTGTTTTGACAACATCAGCCACCTTTTCATTAATCTTAGGTGCTTTGGCATCCATTTCCACATCAACCTGACAGCAGTGGTCAAACAGAACAGCTGTATCAGACTTTGCTCAGTCACAGTCGCTGGTCCACATCTTGCAATAGATAATTAACGCAGTGACGACGGCGTCTGCCTCAAAACTACATGATGTGCATGCGCAATTGTGAACGCATTCATAAATTTTATATCAAAGGCCACATTCATCTAATTATATTGAAATTTGTTGATGTTTCAGAGAACTTATCGAATTTTAAGCCGTTTTGATAAAAAAAGTTATATATGTGATGCAATCACACCTTTTTCTGAAGTTCTCATTGCTTTTTATTCGTGACTCTTAATACTCCACTTCTTTTATACTAGAAAGAACTACAACTATATATTAAAAATCGTGTTGACATCAGTTCAACCATGTAAATCGTGACAAGAATTACCGTCCCCTTTTACACACATGTACAGCTACAACTGTGTAATATCAGGTATCATGTTGATCCTAAAGTACCTTTAAAGTTTCACATTTTCGAAGAACAGATCTGCAAACAATTCAGTCCCCAAAGAAAAGCAAAATTACGACTCAAACCATTGGCACTGACTGACTCTGTCTGCGATAATTCTTGCAGCTTTTATACAATTGTTTTTTCTTTGATAACATTGTAAAACATGTGTAGAATTACACTGAGGCCTTGTGTCACGGTAAATTTCAACGTAGCATTTCACCTGCATTTGCCTGTGTAGCTAAAGATTGCATGACTGGGATGTGAGTGAGATCTGCCCAGATTCTCTGTGGCATTAAATTAGTCAATTGGTTGGCAGATGTGAAAAAGAAATGACCTCTTTAATGTTCAAAACAGTGACTTCATTTAAGTGAAAAGGATTCCCTGACTAAATATAGTTTTGTTGTTTTTGTTATTCAGCAGACACTAAACCTCCTTTTGCTAAACATTTATTCAGGGATCAACGATTTAATAAGCCTTACATGGCAGGGGGTTGTAGTTTTCAAAAAATTCCAGTCCATCAAAATTAATCCTCCCTGACAGAACACTCAACAAAAATATATTGCAAAAATATGTCAAAAGTCTCCTGCTTTAAAAAAAAAACCCTCAAACTTGTCCTCTAAAAGTGTATTCCCAACACTTTCACTGTATGTTTAAATTATACAACCGCCTACATTTGAAGATCTCTCCTTATTTGTAGCCTTGTTGGTACTATATCCGCCTCAGCCACAAGGTCATCAACATCATCGTCACTGACCTTAAGCCGCGGCTACACAAGCGAATTTTTGCTCGCGCCGGTGATGCAGTTTTTTCAAATTTTGTCGCGTTGCCTGCACACGAGGGTGGCTACACTTAGTGACAAATTTACGGAATAAATTAAAGGCCGTGCAAATAGAGAATCCAGAGTCCTGGGCAGTATATACAAACATGGTGGACTGCCTCTTGGTCCAGGACATTCTATTATCAGCTATTTTTACTCGTTTATTTGACAACAAAGAAAGAGAAAAAGGAAAGATCGCATTTTTGCTTGGTGACTTCAGGAAGTCAGGGTTTTGTTCTAGGAATTTAATTAACTTAAGGGTTTGTTCCTCATTAAATTTACTATCTTCGTCCGCCATTGTTGTTTTGGCTCAAACAACGGTGGCTACACGGGCAACTATGTGTGCGATTTTGTCGCAAAAGTTTCAACTCAATCAAATTTTTTCTTGCAATTATTCACCTGTTGCATCGCCAGTTCAAAGGTGGCCACACATGCAACTTTGATCGTGTGCAGGCAACGTGACAAAATTTGAAAAAATCGCATCACCGTCGAGAGCAACAAATCGCTCGTGTAGCCGCGGCTTTACTGGCTATTTCCTCGTGTTGTTATTGGCCACTTTTATTGAGAGTAGAGAGCCTGCTGAAATACTGGGTGATTTGCTGTTCTGTTATCCAATCAGTTTGCCAAACATCTTTTCCCCGTTGGCAGTCCTCAGTGTTCTCATCCCTTTTCCCACTTCTGGGCCATTAGCGTTTTTACTGGTTTCTTCTCGTTTAAAAAAAATGCCATGTAGGTGGTGTTTTGCCTTTTCAGGGAGGACCACAGATTTCCTAGTTTTACGAAGCACCCATAATTCTTCTACTTGTTTCTTTGTGATAGAAGCCCCTGTATTTTCTGCCGCCATCGTAGAGGGCTCACATGAATGTGGCTACCACTCACCGTATGCAGGTGTCAGCCCATTATCTTCAGCATGGCCTCTCGCTCTAGCTTTACTATATGCTTGCTGACATGCAGGTGTTTTTGGAGGGCAGCAAAGGACCGGCACATTTTAATGCACCCTTCCTCAGAACCAAAAAACTGCAGAGGCTCATTCTAGGACTTGTGATACCCTTCCATTATGTGTGCATATGCATAAGAATTGGTGTGATTAACAATGCTATCAATTAACCCAACAGTAAAAAACAAATTAAATAAATCAACTGCCCTGCTGATGGTGTTCCTCAGCAGCGGTCGACCGCAGTTGATTGCAGCAGCACATCTTGGGGTAAACGGCAGCTCAGGATTTCCAGGATCTGGATTTTCAAGACTCTCATGAACATTTACATTCACTGCTGCTCCAAGTTCTCCTCCAAGTTCTCCTCCAGGCCTTTGTACTCGTGCTCCGCCGCGACCACGACCGCGACCGCGACCGCGACCGCAAACAGGAACATGAAAAGCAAGGGCAAGGGGACCTAAGTAAAAAATCGAAAGAAAAATAAGACCTTATTTTTACATCCTGTCAATATCATGGATGAGTTGAGGAGTCAGTGGCTAATGTGATATGGCCAGGAAGAGAAGCAAGAAAAGTTTCAAACTCCTTTCTTGGCGAGTCCTTCTGTTTAGCATAGCTGGTAGCATGATCCAGGTCCATTACTTGATGTAAGCGCCGGTCAGTCCTCTCCAGATGGATGTCAGTCTTGCCACAATCTTTCGGTTATAACCACAACGTTGGCAGAATCTAAAATCCTTGTCATGGGAGCAAACGATGGGGAGATCCTAAGTAGAAAAAAGGACAAGAGACTTGCAGTCTTTCAAGACACGTCATATTTACATACCACAGGATTATACAAGGAAGGAAGAGAAAATTTACTATTCTGACTAAGGGATCCACATTCTAGGGAGTGTTATCCATTTTCAATTTAATATATTGCTAGTAATTCTGAAAAAAATTGTCACTGTCACAGACAAGCCCAGAGCTCTAATGGAAAATCCCGAAGTCCCCTGGATCTCACTCTGTCCGCTCCAACCTTGCTGTGAGGGTAGTAGTAAGGCTTGTGAATCACCTGCACCTACCCGTTTCTGTGCTTTTCTCGTAAACTGTTGTAAAAAAGGCTAGAACGTTTGGCAGGAAAACATGGACGCTGCATGATTGTAGAAAACTGAGGCAAGTCTTGTGCAAACAAGTTTATCCCTATTTACCCAGGCAAGGGGTATGGCGTGAAATGAGGGACAGGGTAACCCAGTCTATCAGACATGGTGTTGGAATCGAGAGCCATCAGATCACACAAGTGGCCCTGTCTGCCCCCAAAGCTCAGTTGTACTTCATTCCAGATCTCCGATGCGAGTGTATAGTCTAAAGATGATGTACAACATGTGCATTAGGATGTTCAAATCCATAGTGGTAAAGAACAAAGCGTCTATAGCATAGGCGTGACCTTTACCCCCTTGGTTATTCCACGCATGCATGACCGCCAGGTTATCAATCACTACATTGACGTGACAATCTTTGACAAAGTCCTTAAAAGCACGTAAGACACGTATCCATAGCGAAGGCCTCCCTAGTCGTAACATCCAACATCATTTCTTTTTTTGACCAATAATCAGATATTTCCTGCTTCACAGGTGTGGAAATGACCCCTCCCCATTCAGTTTGAGAGGCATCTTTAACTAGCTCAACCTGAAGATGTCTCTCTTCTCGCCAAGGAAGGGGGTCGTCCCACTCATCAAGAAAAAGCCAATGGGCAATTTCATCTCGCAGTGCACCTTGGACCACAACTGGTTTCAACGTGTGCATATGCATAGAAATTGCTGCTGACATCTCCCTAGTGAACAGACAGGCCGCTGGGACTGCAAGGGAAAAGAAGACGCATTTACCCACCAATCTCTGAAATGTCTTGACTGATACATAACACCACTTTAAAGTTTCCCAGATGAGCTCAATAAACTTTAGCTTCTTTTCTTGGTGAAAGCCAGAGAAGGGACCATCTTGTGGGGAATTAAGATGGACTTTGATAAACCAAGGAAATATCCTAGGCATGTCAATTGGAAATGCCACAAGAAATACCGCTGAGTTAGCAGCTGCGAGATTACGTTCATCAATAGAATCTAAAGTGTTACATGGTCCCTAATCAAGCGATACCTGGAGCTGACCATTATGTCTGTCATAAATATACAGGAGGCACGGAACATCTAAGGAGTGGAGGAAATTTGACGCCATGAGGCCCGTCGAATGATATACTTAAGGTGAAATTTTTTCCAACCAAATGGTATTGAATTATAGGTAAAAAAACCAACCGCCCCACTGGATACCAAAATACCTGCAACTTTCTTCAGATAGCAAGAGGTGGTCTTACCGACTTGTGGTCAAGAACTCTCTGATAAGAATGGTTGAAGAAGTACGGGGTAAGTAGGTCACTCTATCCTACGAGAAGGGCTTCTCTAGCGTTCAGAGCTTTAAATATCATGCATGACACAGTCTCGGCTTTGAAGGCTCAACTGTTAATGTTAAAACGATATGAGGTGGATTTACTTGGCCAAACTTGCTCACTCGACAAATTGCACCAGATTTCAGTTGACTTAATAGTGTTGTTCTGACAAATTCTTGCTGTTTGCACGATACGTTATTCTTGAACAACCTGTGGGGAATTGTAACGCTCCCCCTTGAATGCTCCTTTAAAATGTCTGAAATATGGGAATATTGACACCTTATTCCCAATCCACGACACCTCTTCTCAGTGTAAAGAAGGAGCTAACTTTTCAATGTCTGCCCAATTAGCACCATGTTTGTGGAGCTCCCCTGTCACAAAATGATCAGGATCTCGGAACAGTAGCTCATTTACATGTACAATCACCTCTCCCTTTTCACCCAGACAAGCTTTCTGCCCTAGCCGGCCATTTCCTGTCCACTCACAGCTGACTAATACAGGGTTTCCCCTTTATGTCTACCCATTGTATCGCACATGCACATATATCAGCATTATAGATAAGGCTATCAAAGTTATCATCTTTTTCCCATGACCAGAATATCGCCTTAAAGGGGAAAAAAGAAAAGTAGTAAAAGGGATCTTATTTTTATACAAAAAACCCCATACAAGTCAGCAGAGAAAGGACAGCTTTGACCCATAATAGCCAGGAGGGTTTTGACATGACCCGTTTTCAAAACTCTCAACTCGCTGTGACCATACTACAAACACAGTAAAATACAGGAACGTGAAAGGAAAGGGCAAACC
>BLAZ01000154.1:72753-75253 GCA_014633955.1 Acropora tenuis | reverse complement strand
CATCAGAAGAGCTTAAGTCGATGTATGTTTTCAAATCCATAATGATGCACTTCAAATGAAACTATTTATCAGATCCGTCTTACATGATGCCTTTCTGATTCGAGTGAACAGGCTTGCGAGTTGAAATTTGGCAACTCATCGAGTAGCCAATCGAGGTACACACAGTATCAGAACCTGGGTTGATTTCCACATCACCACTGATTGCAATCCTTGTTAAGGTGAAACTAGCATCATGGTTTGGATAAAGCGACACTTGAGCAGAGAGATATCTTCTTACACATGGTACATGGAGACTTTAATCAGAGACGTCAGGATTTCCTCTGAGGTCCGTACAAGAAACAAGGAGAGACATCTGTGTAGTTTAACAGAACATTTTGGCAGCAGTCTGAGGTAAAACCAGCATTGTGAAGATAATATATGTGGTTAAAAAGCACACAAATGACAGGGCAGGAAAATCTTCGACCGACTGCCATTACGACCACTTATTGCAACTAACCTAGAATTTGGGCTTGTTGTGGTGGCAAAGTTCACGTCCCTGACATCAGAGCTTCGCATAGGAAGAATTCTGGAAAGAGAGCTTACCGCCTGAGCAGAGAAATACAGTCAGTTTGAACTAAAGAACATCACCTTTAAGGAAAATAAATTGCCAATGTTGTTTTAAAAGTGTTTTATAGTGTTTTTCCTTGTTATATGGAATTTCTCAAATAAATGGGGCATCGGTGGTGCAGCGCTTAATCGAGGGCGGCACTTATTAATCTCATTGTCCCAGATGTGGCGCTGATTCGAGTAAATAGCATTTAGCTCACTGTGAACAATAGTTTGGTATATATCATTTTCCTCCTTTTCAACAACCTTTGATTGATCACAAGCTTATGGCATAAATGGACACCATCACATTCACACCCTTAAAAGGGCCCATATCTACCACAATCTATCAGTTCTTTTTTTTTTTTCGGTTGACAGGGAAGACAACGGAAGACGGGTGACTAATAACAGGTAACAAATAGCAGTTTGTTAAATTTCACACCGTGATATAGTCTTGATTTTTGCAAAAACAAAAGATGGCTTTGGATGAAATGAGAAGAACTTAATTTTATTCCATCTGAGTTTAACTCATTGTAAGACAAAGGATTACTTTCCCAAATATACTGTCTATGGAGCCTACAAAACCACAACAAAGTCATTTAACTTAATAAATTATTTAAAATGTGGACAAAGCGGTATCCTGTAATTAATGTGGTGGTAGTGTTGGGGCTCATTTTATCAACACAACTGCAAAAACTGTTCATACCACTAAAATAAATGCCGGATAGAACGTGTACGGTTTTGAAAGGTACAGAAAAAAATATATTATCACTAAGTCTAAATAACAAACTTCTATGTCTATCAATGAACAAAACAGGTGAATTTTGTTGATTGTGATTTAGCAATTGCGTGCCAAATAGTTATGGACGTAATGTTCTTGCGTCTAGAGCAGAAGGCCCTTTATGACTTATGTTTTTAAACATTATAAAGGTCTTTCTAAAATCTAGTCAATACCTTTATTCAATCCAGTAGGCTGCAGAGTTTTTAGCCTACTTTGCCAAAATATTTACGTTTTGTGAAGTAATTCTTTTTTTCGTTGAGCAGTCATATCAATGCGTTTCATTTGCTTGATAATATTGTAACAGTGACGTCATTGTCAAAGTTATGAATTCTAGGGTTAAGCTGAAAGTGCCCCGTGATGTCAAAACTACAAAAAGCCTTTTTAATGTGGTTCTTGTGGTTCCTCTAGTTGCTTAGCCATATATTGTTTAATAAGTATGGTGGTTTAACCCTATTCACCAGCAGAATCGCTCTATATAGTGGAAAAACCAATTCAGTATTAACTGAATAGGCTGATAGCGAAAACAAGGGCTGGTGCTCTGGGAATATTTCTCAAAATTATACTGCTCTTAGTTGCAAATTAACAGAAGAACTTAAGAACAACAAGTGGAGCTAGTACTCTGGGGACATTTTCAAAGTTATTCTGCTCCTAGTCCCAAATTAATGCAACAAATATTTGAGAAAAACAATTAAGTAGCACTAGTGTTCTATGAACATTTCTAAAATTATTCTGCTCATAGTGTCAAACTAACACAACAACCACTTGAATAACACAAATAGAACTAGTGCTCTCTGAACGTTAATGTTTTTTTCATTTTCCTCTAAACTTGAACATTACGGTAAAGAACTTAACCAACAATGTATTGTAACTTGTTGTTAAAGTGACTGCTTTTGAGCACTTACAGTATTTTTCCATTTGTTTTAAAACTTGGGCAACTTAAATCTTTGCGGTCACTTGTGGGAATTCTTGTCACGTTAACCACTTTGATTCCTCAGACCTTGTTCTTATATTGGAAGAAACTGATAGAAATCCACCTCTTCCTTTATTATTTAACACAAAGCGTGACCATAACATCAAACTCAGCATTGCTCAAGATCATACAAGGAGGTGTCACATGACCTCCTTTTTGACGAA
>BLAZ01000154.1:62753-65253 GCA_014633955.1 Acropora tenuis | reverse complement strand
TGATTTGGGACGTATTTAAAGGCCAGAAGACAGCCAAGGTTTTATCTAAACTGGCAGCAATGAACATTGAAGTGGTTAGTGTGCCAGCAAATATGACCCATTTCTTCCAACCCCTTGATTTGACTGTCAACAGAGAAGCAAAGAAGTTCATGAAAGACCAATTTAAGGCTTGGTACTCGGCACAAATTCACACTCAACTGGATTCAGGGGTGGCTCTTGATGATGTTGATGTTGACATGCGCCTCTCGGTTTTTAAAACCAATTCACCCAACATGGCTTGTGAGCATGTTTAATCATCTCTCTCCCTCTGAAGGCAGGATATCAATTGCCAAAGGATGGAAGAAGGCGGGCATCAGTGAAGTCATTGATGGGAAGGAACTTCCAACGGAAGATCCCTGTGAAGATTTGTAGTGAACACCATCAGATGAAACATTTATTTAGTATCACATAGGCAAAATACCCAAAAGCATTAGATATAAACAAAAGCCATCGTAGCGAATAATATTTAATGCATGCATTGTTATTGTTAAACTCGTATTAAACTCTAATAATAAATTTTTCTTCAAGTACGAACAGCATTTCGCTTAGTGCCTTAAGTGCACAATATTTTCTTGGCCTTCACCTTTCACCTTATGAATGTTGCCGCGAACCACTGAAACAATGCGTTTTCACGTTGTAATACATTTATTTTTAACGTTAATTTTCAAGTATGTGTTTTGTTGTGTTCCACTTATCTACAAACTTTAAACAGTTCAGACCTTTGGAAAAATAAAATGAAGTTGAGAACGCTTCAATCGCAAAATTTAGTGCCCTTTTTTCATATTTGCCTATTGATATTGCGAAAATAAAACCCCGCGAAATATTGCCTAGCCAAAATCGCGAAATTAAGTACCAATAAGGTACATTTTGCGACGATTGTTATTACATTTTGTGTTAGGTATTACATTTTGTGGCGTAACAATTACGTTCAGATTTTTTACCAGGAGATGCTAGTTTTGCTCTGTAAGCCTTTTGCTGTTCATTACATTCAGCTTTTTTATCAGGAGAAGCCACTTTTGCTCTGTAAGCCTTTTGCTGGTCATTACGTTCAGCTTTTTTATCAGGAGATGCCACTTTTGCTCTGTAAGCCTGTTGGTATTCATTTTGTTTGGTTCTCTTATCGGGAGACATCATATTTGCATTTTCTGTTTGATCATTGCTTGTTTGAAATGGATTCAGAATAGTGAATAGACAAATTTCTTTGGAATATATCAGTAGAGCCATTTTCAGATGGCAAAGGAATCGTAGACCTGCAGTTTTGTGACATATTTGGAGGCTCAACTAATGTTATTTCAGCAAAATTTTCACTAGACTCAACGACATGAATTCTAAAATTCAAAGCTTCTGCTATTGCTTTCATTGCGATGTGCCCTCCATGGACATATTGGTTTAATATTCTAACCAATAAGTATCTACAACAGCACTCTCTATGAATCTGTCAGGATTCTTTTGCAAATATTCAAGAGCTGAAATTCTGATTTCAAAATGGCGACTTTCATCATTGTACAACTGATGTGCTACTGATCTGAAAAGACAATTTCCCATCCCTTCAACCTCTAGTGGTTGTAACCCATACCTCTGTAACCTAGAGTTTAGCACAGAATCAGCATTTCTTGTTACTGGGCCAGGATTTAACTCAACATCACCAGCGATCAAAATTTTTCTTTTCAATAAGTTATATCTAACTCTAATTATCTTAGTTTTCTTTTTTGTAAACAAGCCAGCTTTAACTATCTTTATATAATATCTGCTAAAGAAACTATCTTAACTCTTTGCATATTTCATTTTCCATTGTTTGTAATTTGAAGCAATGCTGTAGAAAACAGAGGAAGCAGGGACTGATTTCTTGTTAAAAAATTTACGTTTCTTCCTCGACTTTCTTCTTTTAAGCGAATTTAGTATTTTTCTCGATGAAAAACTCTAGATGGTTCTCTATCTCTTACTGCACGAGTAAATATTGGTAGATGTGGTCTAGAAATTCTATCATGATGACTTGTAGCATATTTAAATGACCGTCATTATCACAATCCACTGTACCAGATACAGCATTCAAACAGGTTACTTTGTTCCCATGTACAGTATCATGAACACCAGTTTGACTGTTGATGACGTTTCTGCTTTAAGAATCGCTTGTGTTTTTTTACAGGAGAAAATATTTTGTTCTCGTGAGAAAATCATTTGTGTCTCGAAAGACAGTATACCTTGGTACCGAAATGTACGTCATTGTCTTCCAACACCAATACTGGCATCCCCGAAGAGATTTAAGATTTATGTTTCGGAAGACAGAGTTTGTTCCCCAAAGGGAATTCATCGTTTCCTGAAGGAAATAATCAGTTCCTTTGAGGGAATTATATCTTCCCGTAAAGGAATTACTGAGTGTCAGTTACTGTACATGGACCGTTTCTTGGCTTTGTGTGGTGCCATCCAACCCATCGCTCTCGCAGGGCAGCCACCATTGCGC
>BLAZ01000150.1:269323-274323 GCA_014633955.1 Acropora tenuis | reverse complement strand
GTTTTCGAAGCCAATGAAAATACAAAGTTTACTTAAAATGTATTTATTTTCACTGGTAATTTTATAAAAATATTACGAAGCAGACACTGAGACAGACAAGGTCGCGCCACATGTCAGCTCATCTTAAGGCTCGTTTTGCACCTTTTATCTCTACGGTGTTTTATTGCAATGTTTGGCGAACTAACTGTTTTGATGACTTAACCGTAAAAGGGTTTAATCTGCACTGGTGTAAAAGCACTGTTAGGAAGCCCGCTGAACAAGATTTATTTTGTATCAGCAGTTCAAATTCATGATCGCCCGACTGCGCAACATTGACATTCCTTTGTTAGTCACGTTCTATTCCAATCGTGTTTGCAATATTGCGGTATTTTGTTGCAGTTGCCAGGTGAAAATCTCAGGCTCAGTTTATCGGCCCAATTTTTTCGTATTGGTTACACGTAAAGTGTTCTTTATTGTCAGTCCAATTTTTATTTGGCCTCAAGGTGAACTGTTTACTTGGTGGAGTCGAGTGGTCAAAATAGAGTTTGCAATTGAGAATGTAAACTGGCTTTTGCATAAAAAGAACACACGAAGCAATTATTTGCTCATTGGGTCAAGTCAGATGGCACTTGTTGTAAGGTAAACTTTAAGTAGAGTTACATGTTGGGGGTGCGAGCAATCTCGTGCATATGTATAACAAGATTCGCGGAACGGAAAGGAGTGGTGGTATTTGAAGCCAAAATATTATCTGTGGACTTGAATGCTTACAGTGAGATGAAAACAATCAAGTATTTGACCTTCATTCCGTAAACAAGAGATCTTGCCGACAAATCGTTGCCAGTGGAATGTCACACTTCTACTTGTGGGAATCGTCAAGAAACTAATATCAGAACGCAAGATACTTTAAAAAGTGCAGCTCTTTGAATGGTGTTGGGCAACAAGTTTTTATTTAACACACGTCAGGAAACTGCATGCATGCAGATCCGAAATGATTGATGAGATAAGCGAGATTTTATATTTGGAATAAATTGTTCTTTCAGACAAGAAAGGAAAATAATGCAATGCTTGGTAAAAAACAAAAACAAACTTTTATTTACGGGCTTGATTATATACAAAAACTGAAGTACAGATAGGCAAATACAGTTGCTGTTTGTAATATTATAATAGGCTAGGGTCTGCGCATGTTGCGTGGCAAAATTGACTGTGTGTCACATGCTCTCAATTGTCGGTGGAGAAAGAGTGGTATTCTCTGGATAGAACATTTTTAAATGCAGCTAATATGCAAAAATCTAAACAACGTTTCATTATTATTGATCCAAAGAGAATCCATTTTGTGGAGAAGGAAGCTGATCCTCTTGCAAACCTCTGGGCTGAGAGGAGGTCTGAACTCCTGCCTTGGCTTTACACTGAAACTTAACCTCACAACATTTTCCATTTATCGCATCTCTCACCTCTTTGTTTGATGGGCTTCCACCAGTGGGAGGAAAAACAGTATACGTCAAACCTGCAATGTGTAATAAACGTCAGATAATGCATGCATAAACTGAAGGTCACCCTACTTGGCAGCAACAAATAGGGTTCGGGAATTAGGGGTGAAACCCGAGATTCAAAAAATTTCACTAAATAAAAGCCTCATTGCAGGTTTAGAGGAGGGGAGGGATGTTTTTAAGGGGCAAAAATGTACCAATGCTAAATCGCCCAATTTCAAAACAACGCCCATTGCGTTAGTGTGTTCTAGAAGCACATAATCAAGTAGCTTGTTTTTCAAGAGTACAAAAAACATATCAGTTAAAGCCCTCTAAAAAGAGATTTGAAACGAAGTAAGTAAATAAACAAAACAAAAAAACAACAAATAAATGCATAAGTGAATAAAAAAATAATTAGATAATTATAAGCAGAGATTTGCTTACGTTTCACTGTCAACTCGCTTTTCATCAAGTTTATCTTTATTCTGCTTCCCATCCATGTTGGAGGTGGCCATTTCTTTGGTGGTGTGGTTTATTTAAATAATCAGTAGCAAGCACAGTTTCTCTAAATCAGGGTTGCAGTGATATAGTTACTTCACTGACTGACTCTTTTCACTAACACATTGCCGCAACATGAAAACCAGGTTGGAGGAGTATCAACTATACCGCTTTACTTTTTTCATCAAGATATCAAAAGACTTAACTATATAAATCTTTCACTTGACAAAATTTAAGTTGCAGATAAAATGGACCCGAGTCAACAATATCTTAGGTGCAGTCGCGCAACACACATCCTCTTGTTTAAACGTAATTTACTCACTTGATAATGTTGTTGCTCTTCCAGTATCTGTCGCGTTTTCTTTTCAGCCTCCAGTGTTGATATCGATGCATTTTTCTCAGCCTCTGACATTTCCAGCATCATCTTCCATTCAGCTTCCATCTTTCGGTGTTCATCTTTGGCCAGCTCCATTTCTTCTCGCTCAGTTTCCAGCTTCTTTTGCAGCTTCTTTTGCAGTGCGTTGTATTTTGTGTCTGCTAACAATACTTCTTTGTTTTTCTTCTCGGCATAAAGCTGTTGCAGTAATGCATTGCATTGAACTCTGCATCAGTTTTAGTTGAACTTGCAATATCTTTGTGGTGCCACCCTTACTTTTTGAGTGTTGTTCTGTATTGTCTGTATTTGTGTCAACTTGCAACTGTTTATTTCGATGGCTTAAATAACGTGTAAATAAAGTATTCAGTTTCGGTTGGCCCTGGTAGTGGTGGTGCCCTGTTGTTTGACACAGGCTGACAATAATGACGATAACTAGAGAGTGATGCTTCATCATCACTGCCACAATCACTTTTTTGCTTTGCGCTCTTCGTCTCTGTGAAAAATCGAACCATGTAAAAAATTAAGATGTTGAATTGGACTACTTGGGAAATAAAGGGGCTGAAAAAGGTAGGAATCTGATGTACGTTATTGCGGTATAAATGATCTGTGAACAAAAATCATGACGCCAAACACAAAACCTTGACAATCTGAATATTATTATAATTTGTACCATTCACATTTTCAAACTTCTTTCAGCTGATACTTAGTAAAGCCCCACTACACTAAGTTGAGCAACTTATGCAAGATTAGTATCTTCACATAAAAATTTGCCTCCAAGTGATTGCTTTTCCTTTAGCGGTGCTTCACAGACCTCTCCATTTGACCACTGTCGATCGAATAAAATACTGACACGCTGCCCTTTCCTTAAAGGACCATCCAGTGGCTTGATGTTTTTACGTTTCACTCTCTGTAGACAGTTGTGCCATTTATCATGAGTTTTCCACTGTATCGATACTTTGTTTTTCTTTGACATCGCAGTGGTAAACTGAAGTCGCCGAAAGTCTGGTGGAGTTGAACTGAAGGTCAGTTCAGAGAAATATAAATACTGTCTCAATCATGCAACTTTCGTATTTCTTGCATGCTAAATTGCATGATTATTTTTTCCCCAGAGCCTACGTGTTCACTTTGAGAAAAAAAAAAGCCCCTTATCACAGTTTATTCTCGGCCACGAGGCAACTGGGAAAGTCATGTTTCCGATAGAATTTGACAGAGTTCCTCTAAGAGAAAGGTCACGTTACATAGTCAAAATTTTCACGGGCTTCATTCACAGTCAGTGTCCTCCCAGGTCTTAAATTTGGCTGCTTTTTCTAACTCGATTACAGTAATACTTTATCTAAAATGATTTGCCCACATATGTATGTGTCTTTAAGCGCTGCATTATTTCGTGATCTTCTGTCTTTGCCTGTGCATCTGTCAGAGATTGTCATCTCTTCCTTTTTTTGACATCAAGTTGCTTGTGGTGCAAAATGGCAAAGTATGTTGCTGATGTACTTTTTTAGGTTTATTTTGCACGCAAGTGCAATTTGCGTGTACAGTATCTAGGCATGAATGAGGCCACCCTGTGTCTCCTGAGTACTTATATTATAGCCCTCAAACCCAATGGAAGCATTTTCAAAGCTCCACATTGTGTTCTAATACTAATGTTAAATGGATAGTCATTTTCTTCATGATTGTGGCTTAGAGGGGCACGATCACCTTTACAACGAACTAGATCAGTTTTGACAAGAGTATCTCAACACAGAGAGTGAAAGAAATGGGGATCTGCTGGACCTTAACGATGGTAGTGGTAGGGAAACTGACTTCACTGTTGATGAGACCTCATCTTCTGGCGCTCAACCAAACAATGAAGGTACCACTGTTGATCAGAATTCCTCAGATTGCGATGATTTTGTCACGCTGGTAAAATTATTTGTAGAGAGAGGATGCGGTTGTTGATATGGAAAAAATAATACCTCATGCACCAAATCTTTCATTCTCGAAGAATTAGTTGAGCTTGGAATGCAGTGCATTGAACTATCATCTGCCGAACTAGACTTGGTTCTCCTCGGTTGGTTACAGTCACATGAATTTGTCATGTAATAAGAAACGCTATCGCATGAGTTACTATTTTTGAGGTGTTTTAGTATGTAAAGAAACATTCTTGTTTGTCTACTGCATTGGCAAATCACGATTGGAAAACCTAAGAGCCCACCTTAAGAGATATGGAGCAGTTCCAAGAAGACACGCTTATACGTCACAGCTGCCTAAGAACGTGTTAGAACAGGCGGTTTTAAACCGAACAGTGACATTTATTAAGAACTTTGCAAATGAGCATGGGGTTTCTCTTCTAGGAAGAGCACCAAGCCTTAAGGATTTGAAAGTGCAACTGCTTCCTTCATCTGAAAGCAAGGCATCTATTTGGAGTCAGTACAAAAATGTCTCGGAAGGCATTAATTTAACTGTGGTGAGCTATGCAAAATTTGTTTCGCTTTGGAACACTTTGATACCATTTATTGTAGTAATGAAACCAACTGAATAACACTAAGATAAACCAAAATGTAAACGTAAGTGAGCAAGAGAAGTTGAACTGTCTCAGTGATCAAGAGACACACTTGCACAAAGCAAAAACAGAACAGGAATTTATGAAAACAAGCATTGCAGCATGTAAAGAGCTTTCACATGGTAGTGGAATCGACCTCTTA
>BLAZ01000150.1:259323-264323 GCA_014633955.1 Acropora tenuis | reverse complement strand
GCCCAGTCCCCAACACTCTCCCTGCATGTAAGCTTCTGAAGGAAGATACATGCTACATTCTTAGACTGGGCAGAAACTAAACAAATATAGATAAATTTTCAGCATTCCTAAAGATATACAACACTTATGCTACTCAGCGAATCAACAGTTTATGGCATGCAATGCTCTGATCGTTCAACGATTTCTTGAATCCGTGCTGGGGCTGCAAGAGCTGCGTTTCTTTTCGGTCTCGCGGTAAACTTGGGAGCTTCTGGGTTCAACACGTAATTCGGTCTTGTGACACTCCTGAGCTCCAAAGGGTAGAGTTGCTGAATTGGACGCTCCAGACTACCCTTGCTTGTTCGGACCTTCGCACCTCTGACAACGCCGTCTCTCCCCTTAATTAGGTTGGCTACAATCCCCAGTTTCCAATGATTCCTGCTCTTGGTCTGGTTGTTTAAAGCGACTTCCACATCTAACACAACTTCTTATAACTCTGGGAATTGCAGCATGCCGTTGCCGATTGATTTGTAGAATGCGTTTTTGAAGAGGCCAATTAAATGTTCAAACTGGCCTCCCCACCATGGGGCACGACTCAGATTGAATTTCCACTTGATGGAGTTTTCAGCAAGGAAGGCATGGCACTTCTCGTCCCGGTATAGAACCTTGCGTTCTGGTTATAGGTAAACTGCCTGGCGGAGGTACTGGGTATGGCTTGGCCTGGAATTTCTTGCAACCGTTACAGCTTCCTCTAAGCTTCTTTACAAGATGGCGTAGTCTTGGCACCCAGAATCTTTCTCACACCCTCGCCATAGTTAGACCAACCCCTCCATGTATGGTGGATAGGTGAGCTTGAAAGACAATTTTGGTGGTAAAGAGATGGTCATCTGGCAAGTAGATTGGATACTTGCCTAAGATTCGTCCACGGCATTCGCACACTTGCTGACTGTTAAGTGGTGAGTTTTTAAAATTAGGATTCTGTACAGCTGAATGCTGAGCTCGCTTCACCCACCACAGGTTCTGTGACTCAATCTCTTTTGTGCTGATTGGTCTGGTTGTTCTGTATTCTCTTTTCGACTTGCAGTTCTTCAGGAATGGCTGGATCCATGTGCCGATGCGCAAGGCTCTTGGTAATGGATGTCTGTCAAGTAGGTTGTCAAAGGTCTTGCTTCTGTCGTTGCTGCGCTGCTTTTTATCTTAAACACAAGGTTCATTATTGCAGTTCTTCAGGAATGGCTGGATCCATGTGCTGTCGAGTAGGTTGTTCATTACAAATTCTGTATTTATTTATTTATTTAGTTTCAGTCTCTATATATTTTTTTTTCTGCTGTTGACAGTTTACATTCTAGTTTCTTACTCCTTTTCTTGAGGTAGTCCTTTAAATAAGCAATAATAGCTTCCTGGACTGCCTGCTAAATGTATGATAATTAACTGTAATTTAGTACTATAATTTATAAAAGCAAATAAATGAAAATGAAATGAAAAATGAAAATACCATCTCCAAAGGCGTGTAGTGTGAGTTGAGAAATAGGTTGATGATATGGGGTAAGGGCTCGTGGAATTCCAATCTCTCCAACGTTTAAGAAGAGATTCTGGGAGCTGTGTATCCCAAGGTGTCTTGTTGTCACGGTACAGCTGTTTTCCTATCAAGGACGTTGGTGAGGCTAATCCAAGCGGATCGTAAATGCTTGCTAGTTGGGACAGCATGCCTCTCTTTGTTGTTTCCTTCTGAGTGGTTTCAGCGTCACAGTGAAGGTGTCAGCATCTCTATCCCAGGGGAGACCTAGTAACTTTCCTTGTGAAGGTTTGCCTCCTCCGAGCTGTTGTTTTGCGAACGTTAAATCTCTGACTGGATTGAGAGTTGGGAGGCGCCTCTAACTCAGGTGCGTTTGAGTGCCATTTGTGGATTTCGAAGGTAGCGTCGCCAAACACTTCGGTTGCAATGATTTTCTTGGATGCAGCAGCCTTGACAGTCTACCCTCCTGTGACCAAATCGTCAACATAAAGATTGTCGCGATGTTCCTTGATGAACTCTGGATGTTGTCGCTCTCATGTGTCCAGGTGCTGGTTTATCACTCCTCCGAGAAGAAAGGGTGAGCAGGTCATTCCAAAGAGAGCCCGCGTGAAACGAAAGATCACTGTTAGGAGGTTTCCAGTGGAAACCTAGGGCGTCTCTCTCTTCTTCCTTGATTCGAATTTGAAGGAAGGCCTTTTTAAGATCCCCTGTAAGTACAGTTGGTCAGGGATGGCTGGTTGCTCCTTTCTGTTGCGGAGGCATCATAAACAATTCTGAGTTTGGTGCTCTCTTTGTTCACTCTATTGACTCCCTTGTGCAGTAGGTTGAACTCTTTTCCATGGACGTCGTCAGGTACAGGCTCAACAATTTCTTGATGGAGCTGCTCTTGGAGTATGTTGTCGTACTCTTCATGCTGACCATCTCGGTGTAGCTTGCGAATCAACTGCTCTAACCTTCTAATACTTCAAACTTCGTTTGTTGGCCAAGAACGTTGAGGGCGCAAAGTTGTTCATAGTCTGAGGATGTGGACTGCGATAGAAGGATTGGACTGCCAACATCTTCTCTTCCTGGCGTCATTAACGTCCATCTGAGGAGAGTTTTTTTCTGCAACGGGTTCCCCAGGTTTTCCAACTCCCGGTAGCGTACTCACTTGCGCTTAATTGTGCTCTGCTGTCCTTGTCTTCAATTTTTACTCCTTTCAGGTGACTATACTTGTCCACCAGTGTTGCATAATTGGGGTTAGCGACTTCTAGAAGCTGAGGCTTGTGAACCTTTGTTACTTCAACGTTCATATTCAATTGGCCGTTTACTGATCCAAGGGTTGCTGCGTAGATTTCCAGGCGGGTTGTTGATGATCCTAGCATCATATTGATTCTTTTGGTGACTGTTTCTTTCGGTTGTTTATTAAGCACATCGAGTAGTTTTGCTGATGCGTAGGAACTTCCACCTCCCGTGTCAAGCAGTTTGTGCGTTTTAATGCCGTCAACTTCAACAAGAATAATGGGGTAAATGACTTCTTTGTTCACTGAATCAAGTGTTGTCAACACTCTGTCTGGATTGTAACTTCTTGGTGGCGTTTCGCAAATTGAAGTGTGATGGCGTTTCCTACAGTTTTGGCAGTTAGTAACGCTTGGACATTCTGAAGACTTGTGAGGGCCTGTGCAATTGAAGCATAACTTCTCGGTTATCAGCAATTTCTTGCGTTCTTCAGTTGAAGAAACAGAGGGGCATTCAGATGACCTGTGGTTGTTGCCGTGACAAGAAACACATCTTCGTAATTGACTCTTGCGCTGTTGGGTCTGGAACGTGCGGTGGGGTTTCTCCCATTTCTTAAATGGCTCTGGTTCTGGTTTGAAGTCGTCAACAGGATTTCGTCGTGTCTATAGTTGGAGAGGATTTGTGAGTTTGATGAAATCCCATTGTTCCCACTCCAAGTCATTTCAAACAAGATCTCCTCTTATTGTCGGCAATTTCTCAAGTGTCAAAGGCACCATTCCATTAACGTGATTGAGCTGATTGAGTGATGCCAGAGCTTGTACATTGTACGAGAGCTTCTCGAAGAATTCCAAAATTTTCTTTGGATTTGCAGTGGGAGTGTGAAGCAGATAGATGATTTCCTTTAGATAGGCCTTGAAAATTTTGCTTTCGCTCTGTTGTAGCCTTCTGGTGAGTGTGGTAAAGCCTCTATTGTTTTCCTCACTCTGTCATCTAATAGCTCAGGCAGATAAGTGAACTTTGTGACTGGCAGCACGCTGCTTTTATCGATTGCTTCAGGGAACTGACCCCAAAACCGTGGCCAATCTGTAAAGGGCCCGTTAAACTTAGTAATTACTAGTTTCGGAAGCTTGGCTTGACTGACTAGCTGTTCGCTTGGAGTGCTTTTGTGTTGACATTTTAGATTGTGTTCTTCCTGTATTTTTAGCTTTGTTTCTTGCGATTTGATCTCGAATTGCATAGTTTTTTCTTGTTCTTCATTGTGGTGCTCTTGTCTTTTTCTTTCAAGCCATTCTTCTGGTGCTTCCATCTGGTTCTCTGCGTATTCCGTCTTAGCGTCAACGGTATCATTCCACTGGCTAATTTCTCCATCTTCTACCTTGGCAGCTATCTTGAGGGCTTCAATTTCTCTCCCTGTTTTGTCGACGTCTGTCAGGATTTCCCGCAGGTTTCTAACCAGTCTGGATATGGCAGATTGCTTTTGGGCTTTAAATACATCGTTGATTTTCCCAGCGGTTCTTTGAAGTTGCTTTAGCTCCGTTGGAAGTGTGGACTCGAGATCATCCATTGTTGCGATCGAGGCGTTAGGCTTTCGGAATTGGGCTAGGCAATAAATTGAAGACTTAAAGGTTTATGCTCACAGACGTCCTGGCGGGGTCGCCACGTTTGCTGGATTCTCCGGTTGCGGAGACAGTATCCAACAAGGTCACTTGGTTTATAGAAATTATATTTGTTCTCAGTCAAAGGTTCTTGCGATCACAGCTAGAAAGGTTATTCTCGTCTTATTCTAAGATACAAGGCTTGTTAAGATTTTACAATTTCCTGACGTCAATCACTTCTTTTCACACAATCAACAAAAAATTTGGCCCAGTCCCCGACACATGTCTAAATGTCTTAAGTGCTGTGTGAAATATTGCTTTTATTAAATGGCTTTTGCCAGCGCCAGCACCCCCGAGATAAAAAGATAAATTGGTTTGTTTTCTTCAGGTTTAAGAGAATGGGCATGTTTTACTTTCTTTCTGCACCAAGACAGAACACAATCGTACGTAATAGGCTGCATGTTTACTGTTTAATGACCAGACTCCCATAAAAAGTCATCAGAAATTTCTGTTGATTGAATATGACATGAAATTGTTGAAAGTGTTGATGTATGACCACAGTTAGATTTTGAGGCTATATGTGAAGGCATTTGTTCGTTAAATGATTCATCACTTTCACAATTGCTTCGCATATCTAAATGCAAGTCCTCATTTTCCTGATCATTTAAAGAATCAAAGGAGTGAACAATACT
>BLAZ01000150.1:196008-198508 GCA_014633955.1 Acropora tenuis | reverse complement strand
ACCTAACAATTGTAGGCTCGGGCTTACAGGTGTATAGGCTGGCTAAGCCCTTGAAGATGGAGGGATGCTTCTGTAGAGAGTGGAATTACTCTAATCCTGGGGTCTCCACACGTGTGTTTTTTTCTTGGGGACAGGGATGTGCTTTCAGCACCATTCTTTCTTGCCTGAAAGTCATAGAAATGCTTCTTCCTGTAGACAAGAATAGAAATAATATTTGTTGGAGCAAATAAATGCCTTTGCATAGAAGTTGAATTATATGTTTTGCAGTTTATCTGAATAAGATGTTGGTTAAGTAATGGAGGAATTCTTTGTGTGTTCTTATCCAGCACATTTTGGGGAATCTTGAAGTGTGTAAGTGATGGATTGGTATATGAAATAGTACTTGTATAGGAAATACGTATATATTTTTTTTTAAATTTCATATTTCAATAATTGTAGCTGACTTTTATAATCAAAAAATAACTTTTCCTTTTCTGTTGCGGTCATTGCTATTAACTATATCAAGTTTGGGAGAAATATAAAGGCCTTTCATCATCATCCTTGGAAAATGCCTTTCTATACCTTGGGAAGGACAGCCCTGCATTTTTAGCAAGCACTTTTGCAAATTCCATTGCTTCATGTGGATTCTCTGGTGGCTGGCGCTTACACAGGAAGTAAACGTGTATGTAACGTAAAATGGAGGGGTTTATGGGTGGATATAATTATAGGAATAGTAAAATGGTAAAGAAGCAAGTTAGTTGAAAAATGTATTAATAATTATTATTGGTAATGCTAGTTTGAGTTGTTCTCTGTGCTTTGTAATTAAAAACTTGTGTTTCACTTTTTTTACCTTGGGTTTTTATTTGCATATATTAATCCAAAAATACCTTGGTATTGTAATCTTGAACTTCGTACATCTTTATATCTCCCATTTCCAATAAAGCAATTTCCTCAGCTGTTCTAATCATCAGTGATTTTTTTGTGCAATCATTTATGTTTTGCCTTTTGAAGAGACCTTTTTTTAGCAATAGTGAACGCAATACATGTAGTGTCGTAGCGTGAGTTATTTTTGGAATGTCGTTATTGTTGTCAATGATTACTAGGTGTAGCGTGGCCCTACGGGAGTATGGTATTGTTGTTAAAGTATAAAAGCTAGGGCAATTTACTCAAATATGGAGTGTGTAATGTAACTGTGTGGGAGACGTAATAAATGTTTTTGAAGTTTGCTGGAGGATTTTATATCGGGGTTTCTACAATACAGATGCGAAAAATGTCTTCCTCTTGTGGCTGGTGGAGCACATATGCTTTGCCATTAAGAGTACCTCTTGTATGAAAGTAATAATTTTATTATATATTTTATTTGAGGTGATATGTTTTCCTTTGCTGTTGTTGTTTTGTTTTGTTTTGTTTTTTGTTTTTTTATAAAGTATGTGGTATGGAACACTAGTGGTATAACATCAGTCCAAAATAGAGAGGAAATCAATCTGTGATTAGTAGATTAGCAGTTTGGTTGTTTATATGCTTCAGCATTTGCATTTGTTATATGGTACAGAGGTCCTTCCCAGTTTAAGACTTCGTCTAAAGAAAATACAGTTGTAAAATTCTGATAGTTGCTACTGAAATAAGCAATTGTTTATGAAATTATGACTGAGATGTCCTTTTCTCTTGTTTTTTTTTTTCCTGAGGGGTGAAGAAGTTTGTTGTTGCATGCCATTTTATGTTGCATGGTAGAAGCTCAAGTTTTGGGGTGTAAAGGGCTTCGATTTCTTTTATAAATATTTTTGTTAATCGTTAATTTCTTTGGGAAACTATTTTAAGCTTGACAAATATTTTAATATTAACAATATTAAGGTATATGTGGAATATGTATGTTCTTACATATTTGAGAGAGGCATGTTTTGACCAGAGAGTGTGTTATAGTAACAGCTTTGGCTGAAATCATCCTTGATGGTTTTTCCTTTGTATAATCGTGAATCTCATGCATGCAGACCTTCTTCCTTTAAAAAAAAGGAAGAAAAAAATTGAGGAAGGTTATATTTACAAGCAAAATGTGATGTAAGGGACTGCGCAATAAAATCTGGTTACATTTAAAATTAGAACATGTGATCTGAGGTGCACTGTTTGCTGTATAATGAGGATTGTTGATTTATTGTTGTATAATCCCAGGTGGTAATAATATGGTACGTTGTTATTAATTTGGTGATTGCTTTTTGCTTTAGAGGGTCAGATATTCTAGTTTGAACTCTATTCTTGTTTTTGTTTTCTTCTTTTGTGTATAAAATGTAAGGATGCCTTTAGCACAGGTTGCCATTAATTGTTGGAGTTACTGTATTTTCTATTTTCTGTTGATTACTTGATTGTTTGTCTGTTTTATGTTGGTGTCAGCAGTTAAATAATTAACAAGGAAACATCAGTTGTTTAATATAGCAAATTGGGTTTTAAATTTACCTCATCTTCTTCTAAAGGATTGGAGTCATTAGCTGTGCTATCTCTTTCATTTTGACTGGAGTGTGATTGACTT
>BLAZ01000150.1:174978-179364 GCA_014633955.1 Acropora tenuis | reverse complement strand
AATTTTTCTGACGGTTACAAAGGTAACCACTAACGCTTCGCTGAAACCATCTAACGGTTTGATGAAACCGTCTAACGGTTTGGTGAAACCGTCTAACGGTTTGGTGAAACCGTCTAACGTTGACTAACGGATTACTAACGGCTGACTGGCGATGGCTAACAGCTAACTGACGCTTTCGGCCGTTAAACGTTAAAACGTTAGTGTACGTTTTCCCGTGTGAGGTCACATTAATTACTGTATTAACTAATGCAGAGGCACAGAAGGAAACTGAGGTGAAGATTGGTACCATGCAAAGATACTTGCATTTGATAAAATACAGTTTTTGGACATTTTATCCTCATTTCATAGCATTTACATGAGGTTGGGGTGTGTCAAAATCATACTGCTCTATACATTAGCACAATCAAGATAGAGGCTGGCATCTGTTATTTTGAAGGTTGTGTATGAAACATATTTATTTAATGTTCCTTGGACATAAATAAGATAATCTGACCAGAAATACCTAGGCCAGGTTTACTTATAGCTTTGATGCCCACTGGGGACTTTTTCTTCAATGTTCTATTGTTGTTATAGGAAGAAGTACCCACAATCAGAGAATTAAGAGGTTATGGAGGGATGTCTATGGTAACTGCCTTTCCCTGTTTTATCAGACCTTCCAATACCTTGAAATGCATAATATGCTTGATGCAGATGATGAGATCCACATTTGGTGTTTACACATGGTTTACCTTCCCATGATCAACCAACATTTAGAAACTTGGAAAGCTTCATGGGCTCACCATCCAATGCGCACTGAAAGTAACAAATCCCCAATGCAACTGTGGATTGGTGGACTGCATGCAAGTCAATTTGGCCAAGACATGTTAAGAAACGCTCGGGATCCAGTAACAGAGGTAAAGTCTCACTCTAACAATAACAGCAACATCATCTTTGTTATCCTTAATTAATTGTTCCAAGAACAATTTGAACAGTCTAACAGCAAAAGTACCAGCGCAATATAGTTACCCAAAATTGTTACATGTATCATAAAGTTCCTCTTAGGAATTGAACTGGTTTGAGGTAAAATAAACTGAAACTAGAACAAGCCTTAAAAAATGTTTTTACATTACACTTACGAAAATTTCTCTTACTACAGGAACAAATAAGTCAATATGGAATTGACTGGGATGGGCCAGTGAACACAGATGGTGACAACCTAGTCGAAGTTCCAGATACGTCATCTCCACTAGATGATGACAAATTGCAGTTATTACGACAGCGGATAGATCTCACTGCTGATGATAGAAATTATGGAATACATACTTTTAATCAACTCATTGCAGAAGTAACAAATTTACTCCATTCATGATAACATGTCATTTTCTTAACCTTGTCAATCATTTATAATGTCAACCTGAATTTCAATTTGTAACAATTAATACAGGAAATAAATCAATGTAACATACAAACATACTGCTTCAGAGGCTTCTAGATATAAATCACAAATTGAAATTAACAACACAACAACACTTTCCGTCTCTATGTTTGACTCTAGGAGTGGAAGGTTACATAACCAAATTGGAGGATGAGATATCAAAAACAATAACTACTTAGTTGTATATCTCTGATCAACGTGAACTGTAACGTGTAATTAACATTTCGTGGTACACCTACAGTGTCCCTGCAGGAACAGTATAATTGCTATAAAGTTTATACTGCATATGTAGGATTTGAAAATGAAATCAAATACCTTTCTCTTGGTAAATAGTTGGTACATGTACTTAATTTCACAATATCAATGTTTTGTTACAAATTAAAAAATAGATTATCACATAACAGGACATTGCAAAAATACTGTTCCTTGTTTACTGGTCCTAGTGAGATGACCTTTACACAAAAGTCATGTTTGCTATTCTATAAATTGGGTAGAAGCAGGTAAACAACAAGTTGTTACCTGTGGATAGAAAACTACTTTCAGTATTCCTCAAACACAGTTAAATGACGTTGTACCTGTAACACTGTTAATTACTCCAACCATTGAACAATTAAACATGCTTTTGTCAGGAAATTTCCTTGGAAGTGTTAGGCTTTGCACACAGGTGGATGCAAATATTGCTGTGCAATCATCAAATTTGACTTCTATCTTTCCTAAGCCGAAACCAGGTAATACAGGTAACCCTGTAGCAAAAACTAAAAATCGCTTGAGGGTTTCTTGGGAACCCGCCAGTAATAATTCTATGAGATAGTAATGAGTTGTTGTTTCATCACTAGTCATAACTGTAGGGAACTGAAGTGAATTTATGATCAATTCACTATCCAAGATGTCATGATCACATACAAACAACTCTTCAGACATCTCAGGATGCTTCAACATTGCTGCTCCAAAGCCAAGGGTTGCAAAGCCTTCCCGTAACTGATCAAGCACGATCTTTGGCTTTCCTATGATGTCATGAATCATGACTGCTTGTGTGACTCTCATATGGTTTTCACTCTGTGAAATAAAAAATGTTGTGCTGTTTATGGGGACCAGACCTCAGAGATGTCTTACTTCGTTGGCTAAAACACTTCTTTGTATCAGTTGATGCCCATGATTGGTGGTTTACACTGGTCAAGTATACAAGAAGTCTCAAACTATCGGTAATAACTTACTGTTATTTTTAAAGTGAGACCACATTCAGAGAGAATGGCAGTGGCTTCCTCTTGATCAAGTGATGAAAAGTCATCCGCCTCTGCAACCTATACACGCAATTTCATACAAAGGTATTCCTGAATGATGTAACATATAGCAATGCCTGTAAACATAAGGTAGCTGTCTGTCTTCATTGTGTGCGGAATAATTTTGCCAAAATACAATCTACTCTACGTGCCTGGATTTCTTACACCTTGCATGCAGCTACCGGTATGTGCCAAATACATGTACACATGTAAAGTAATTGTGGCACATCATGGAACAGCACATACAACATTGCAAACATTACACACATCATTGCTTGCAACGTTTAAGTTGCCCCACAGCAGTATCCACCTGAGATCCTTTCACATTATCAACTCAGGTGATAAAACCAAAGTATCTTTTTTAACATACACACAATTCTTGCAACCCAGACTCACCTTCTCTATGAAATTCCTAACAGGCAATGAGCAGTCATCAACTGTCATGTTCTGGATGACTTCATCTGTTTTTCCAGTCGCTAGGTACCTGTAGACAGAGTGAGAAAAAATAGGAAACCCCAGGCCTGCAAGTAAAACACTGTGAACAATAATAATTATTGTTCCTACAAGTTTCATCATTCCAGATGACACAATATCCGAGTTGTAGATGGGGCGTCTTGATTTTTCTCCAAAAAAGAAGAGTTCAGATATTTCTTTCAGGAGCTGTGTGAAGAACTGTCTCAGCACACCTCCAGTGTCTGCTGCAGGTTGATTCTTAAAGACAATTCTAAGTTTCTTTTTAGGATCGAAGTCACTGTCCTTGTAATAGGTCAGGGCATCATTGAGAAGATCATCTTCTTCAACTTTTAGTTTTTCTTTCTCTTCAGTCAACTGTTTCTTTAGTTCTTCAATTATGGCTTGTAGGGATTCTGGTGCATTATCAAATGCCGCCTGATAGAGATCACTGTCATCTACATCAACTTCTGCCCCAGATAATGACAACGCAGCCTTTGCAACTGAGCCATGGACCACCAGGCTGTCACGCAAACAGTCCATTGGTTTGCTGGGAAACATTTCCCTCAACTGGCTGAGCTCATCATCATTGACAAAAGAAGGTCCAGCTAGAGGGGGATCATCATCATCAGGGATGGCAACATCAATCTTGGACTTCTTAGTGTTTCTACAAATCTAAATGAAAGATGCAGTTACAAATACTTTGCAGGTGTTTATTTCATTTGGATAATGAGCACCAGCTTCTCAATATAAGTGTCACTGATATTGCATGTAAGATGAAGCATATTAAAGAATGCCAGAAAAAATCAATCTTGTCCGACACTAAAAGACAGAAGGTACATGTAAACTGTAGTATTTATGGGTTATTGGCCAAGTGTAAGCTCTCAATGGCAGGATGTTGATCAAATTTTGTTTATGCATGTTAATTGAAGACAAAACGTTTCTGTCAATATGATTCTTGCAATTCATAAATGTGTAATGCATAATTGACAATGTCTCTGAATTAGTAGTGATTGATCTTTCCCTCGTCTGATTCATCCAAGCTTGTCAGACTGACTGAGTGATATATTCATGTTTCACTGGTCCAGTGCACGTCATTAAACTGGTTCTCTTCCCGGGATATTAATAACAAAAAACTAATTTCATGTGGATGAATGAAGTACACTGAACATAAATGTGGGACTTACAAGTGAACAACTTGATCTTACTGGTGTAACATATGCTACTATGTGGACTAACCTT
>BLAZ01000150.1:154978-157478 GCA_014633955.1 Acropora tenuis | reverse complement strand
AATTTACTTCATTCTTTTTGGTTACAGGGGAGGGGGTTGGGGACCACTGATCCTTGCAATGGGGTTGTGTTTATTGATGTTTCAACTCAGTGGCTTTTCAAGAAGACAAGGTGTTTTTGGCCCTGTCCTGAACCTATATGTACCATTCATGGAATGTGTGTTCTTAACCTTTCAGTGGCCTGTAACAGTGCATTTAAGCCTGCCCTCTTCTGAATTTTTTGAAGAACAAAAGAAGCTTTACTAAATAAATAGTTATTTAATGCACATATAAGTTATAAAAGTAATAGGTAGGTTAATTATTGTTATCACAAAAATAATATATTTACCTCCATAAGCACTTTCAGGGGTTCTTGATGGTGTTGCTGATAAATTTGCCCCTTGATTTGTTGTTGGTGAAATAAGTTGCGTTGGTGTCAGCGTCATTGTGGATGATGTTGATGCATTCTCAGTGACAACAACAGTTGTGACTGACGATGGCACTGTTGACGTCACCGTTGATGTATGTGCATTCAACAATGCTAACAATAGGGCAAAATTTTTCAACAAATGTGAGAACCATGTCTGAAATTAGAAACTTGGAAAGTATCTTTGTGCCTACACTTCATCCGACACACTATGTGTGACCCATCCATATTTTGCTAGTTTGTTTACATAATTTTTCTAGGCTACGAGACCTTCCAGAGCTGATGGCCCACTTCTCTATTCATGAGCCGGAGAACCAATAAGATCCTTACAGAAGTTAAAGCCTCTGAGCTGTTTAAATGTTTATTGTAAACTGCCACTATGTAGACAATCAACAAATAAAATTTAACATCAAATGAAAAAAACACTTGGATTGAATTTTCTCCTTCGCTGCTGTTTTTCGGCATGTCACGCAACGCTCCGTCCCGAAAGACGGCTGCGAAGGAGACTACGTGAATGTTGGCAGACCGTGAAATCCAAAGTAAACAGCCTTTTTGGATAAAAATCAAAGATAAAACTTTTGCCAGTCAAGTGTTAAGCAATCGCACTTTCAAAATTTGAAGAAAAAGCGGAAGTGATTTTTTTTTATTTTTTTATTATTATTATTATTTTTTTTTTCACGATAGCACCTTAACTTCTACCATATTTGTAACTGGATGGCAGTTTTCACGCCAATGATTCAAGCTACATGTTTGCACATTTGCACAATTTGCACATGAAATAGCATTTGTGGTTCTTGTCCATTTTTTCAAAAGAACATCCAGAAAGGTTATTTAAAAGGTAACCCACCGAATCCACCCGTGGTCAATTTCCGTTTCAGAAATGCATGCTAACCCTAACCGTAGCCCGTTTCAAACTTCATTGATCATGAAGTCAATCTCAACTTACTGTTATCAATTAAAATACTCAACAACTTACCACCGGAGTCGATGAACACTTTTGTTGATCTCTGCCTGAACGCGTTGTGTATGTTGTATCCGTTTGTTAGCCCCCTGAAAACTCGCGTCATTTCTGACCCCCGATTCATGGATTTGAGTAGGGTAATGCTACGATTATTGAGCAAAGAAAAGTAAATTTTTTAAAAGGATGAGAAAGAAACTCTTGAAACTTTAGCCGCTGGGTTGGCTAAATACTCCCCAGATCTTGTGAACATGAAATACCACGTTAGCTATTGATGAAATTGAGACTCCATACTTTGATAATCCCCAACATACCGTCAAGTAATCCTTCTCTAAAGAAAAAAACTAATTTTGAAAGCCCTGTCATGTCGACTAAGCACTCAATAAGAACAAGGTTAAACTTCAGATTACCCGGCCACTTCTTTCAACATGTGTAGGGTAAAACGTCAATAATACATGAGATTTAAGCCTTTCAACTGATTACGAGACGAATTAAGATCATTGACAAGATCATCCAAAAAGTACCTTGTAGGATCTACTCCCGCGAGCGTTGGCATGTTCACGGACAGTAGGTTTGCAATCTGACCAGTGGTGTGCCTGGTAGAGAATTCGATGTCTTTTACTCTACCTTCCTGGATTAAGCATTGCATACGTGATCTTCTAGGAATGGCTTTCCTCGATGCATCTTCTTGTCGCAAGTGAACAAAGGTCCTTGAGACAGACGTCCTTCTGTCCACATTTTCTCGCCACGTTTGCAGCAGAGCTGCGGCCTGTGATGATAGTTCATCTCGGTTGATTTGACCGGAATTTTCGTTGTCAGACATGGTTCGAGTCGCTTCTGATATATAAACTTCCTACTTGCTGTCTCACTACGCAGAATAATGTCCCGGAAACTCATAAATCGGGGCGCGTATTCGATAGAATACCTGGACAGTATATTGTCAGTACTGACAAAAGAAGTGACTAACCGGAATTGCAATTGGTGCTCTCGATTTGGGCGTAAACGGAAGAAGTTTAGTAAATATAGTTTTTCGCAGGTGACATTTTTTTCGTGTATACAAATTTTATTTTTAAACTAGCCACGAGCAAAACAAGTTGTTTCATTCGAGGGTTATCAAACCAAAATTGTATGTCAGTTA
>BLAZ01000146.1:13257-20757 GCA_014633955.1 Acropora tenuis | reverse complement strand
GAGAATTGACTTTTCAACTCCTTTGAATCAAATTGGAAAACTTAAAAAACCAAACCAATGAATTACTTGGAATGTATTTGGCTGGCACAATGGAGATGTAATAATCCATAGACTGATTGAAGCACCCAAGCAGTATCCAAGCATCAGCAGCTTGCTAATTCATCAAGAAGAAAAATTTCAGTTCATTCTGGACAAAAGATTGAGTGCACTCTGATAAAATGCTTTACCGTGAAATATGCTTGAGGGTTTTTTAGAAGAAGACCCTTAGAAAACCACAAAGAGCACTGTGAAGGCGTTAACTGCAGGCCAATGAGAAATGAAAAGAAAGAACACAATATAGTTCAGGAACCACCACAAGCAAAGTGCTCGTCAAGATGAATGATGAGTGCGCGGGGATACCAATATCCGAGTGCGTGTGTTTGAAGCCGAAGATGCATGTACTCGATAGGGCGTGGAGACGAGGATGGCATTTGAAAGGCAAAGGGTGTGAAAATGTGTGTAGTTACTGAGGTATGGGAAGCCGTCTCTAGCAAAATTTAATTGCTGGCGAGCCATAGCAAGGCAGCACACTATTTTGTACAATAGGGCGAAATCGGCAAAATTTGTCGGATGTAAGATCGGAGACATGCGCAGTCGATTCCGTTTTTGATATCCGGGGTTCTTGTGATCCGGGACTGTTCGTGTTGTCCGGGACTCCTGTGAAGTGCGCGTCTTCTGAGTGCACGTGAAAATTTGAAGCTGCTTCTATTCGAAATAAACTGCCGACTGCAGCTTGCTGGTATCGGGAGATAACAGAGGAAAATTTGAAGCAAACCTGCTTTATGTCGAAAGCGAAAGCGACTTCGGTGCCACAGCTGGGAAATCATTCACAGTATTCTTTGCACGTGGGGGCGTTGAATTTGATCGATGAGTCAAAATCTCTGCCCGTTGAGGCAAATAATTCAACCATTAAGTTACATTTGCCCGTTGAGGCGAAAGAAAAGATTGCAATGATCGATGAGTCAAAACCTCTGCCCGTTGAGGCAAATAATTCAACTATCGAGTTACATTTGGCCGTTGAGGCGAAAGAAAAGCTTTCAGAGTACATTGAATCGAAATGTCTGCCCGTTGAGGTGAAAGAAAACTTTGCAATCGTAAATTCAAAATATGGATCACTCGCTGAAGCCAGCACCCACTTTCACGTTGAAATTACTAGTCTTAGATGTATATGTTTAGTCTTAAAGGTTTAATTTCAAGTCATAAAAGGCATTCCATGAAATACAGTCCTTCAATTTTATATGTAATGCAGTACCACGAATATTGATTCAATCCATTCCTTAAATTTTATATTCAATGCAATACCACGAATATAGAATCAATCCAATTCCTAAATTTATATGCAGTCCAAAAATATATATTCAGAATAAACTGTGCAGGGTATAGAACGAAAGATGGCGACAGAGTGGGAAGAAGAATTTGACATTGAAGTTGAGTTTCCCAAGTTTCTAGGAGAAGTTGAGGATAGAACCGAGACAATATATGAGACCTTTGACACAGAAGCTGTGGTAACGCAGACCGAAGCTCTTGATCAAACAATTAGCCTGCTTAGGTCGATGAATGTTGCAACCTTGACACGAGGGACAAGGAAAATCTCGATTCCATCGCTGGTGCCTTAGTAGATGTGCTTAGTGTGCTTCGTCGCCGGACAATCACTCCGTCCACTGTATGTGGCTGCGGATTCAGTAACGATAGATAGAGAAAAAGGAAAAAATTCTGGAATATTGTCTCTCAGAATTCCACGTCGAAGAGTTAGAGAAAGGTTGCCGAAGCTAGATCCCGAAAATAATGCCTTGAGATGGGGTGCTACCATACAGCGCAAGAAGGACCAGGTGCCCTGGCCAAACTCACTTTAGCATCTTGATGGATATCACTCAGTGAGTAGGTGGAGGCTGGTAACTTATGGTTGCATGGACGGATTTTCTAGAAGAGTAATGAATGAATTTGACCAGCGCATTTTTAGCGCTGTTCAAGCTGCAGCAAGGAAGGCCTGAAAAAAATGAGGCTTGAACGGGGATTCGAACCCTGACCTATCCTAATCCGACGCAGTGCTCCACTAGTTGAGCTATCAGGCCAACAAGGAGTAGATTGTTATGTGGGTTGATTATAAGCCCGTAGATGTGGGGATAGGTGATAATAATACAGGAATTTTCCATCTATTTGAAATGCGGATAGAAAAGAATGAATTTGATCAATCCATTGCACAGTGAAAACAATGCTGTAATTGAGGAAGTTGACCAGGGCGAAAATGATAAACCGCAATCATTTGTATTGGAAAGAGTAGATCTCTTGAGAGAATCACCTCACACGGGAGTAGACATCTTCCAGGAGGGTTTAGAGTTACTGAGAGTCAAACTAGTTACTAACGACTGCTTACTTGGACAATAAAGAATGAGTGCAGGGACATGAGAGAGGTTCGTTCCTAGTGATTTTTCACAACCGGGATATTTCCACGTAGTTAAAAAACGCTGGAAGTGCAGTGTATGATATTCATTTATTATATAAACACCAGTGAAACTTCCTATCTTCACACGTGAATATTACATACTCGCTTATGGATATGAATTTTATCTTCTCGTGTTCAACTCGATATCTCACTCGCTCCCTGCGCTCACTAGTGAGATATCGAGTTGACCACTCGAAGATAAAATTCATATCCACGCGCGGGCATGTAATATCCTCTATATATTTTAAGATAATGCAGTGCAGTAGTCTTAGGTAAGATATACAAAAGCTAACAATTTCGTTATCCTTTCTTATAACTTTAAACTAAGAACTTAAGAGAGGAAAATTTTTGCGCTTGATTTTATCGCAACTGAAGTGTTACATAATTCATCAGACTTACTCGAAGATCGATAACAAGACTGCAAAGTGATGGCAAACTTAGAGTTTTTGCCAGAAAAAAACCCAAATAAGAGTCAAAGGTAAGATGAATTACAATCAGTTCAGTCGAAATACAGTATTTGTTTGAATTCCTAAGCTTTTCACTAAAATTGCCTGATGTTTTTCATAACGAGCGAAAATGTCATTAGCGAACCAAAATGCGCTTGAAAAAGGTTTAGCGCCAGTTAGTTAAGCCAAAACTCCGAGCAGAAGAGATCACGTTTACTAACCGAAGACAAGATGCAAATACAAAACACAACGGTGGCGTGACTTCTTCTTTCTTCCCCTTGCCAGGGCCCGCGGAGCGGATTTTCAAGTGGGGGGGCTAAGGCGAACGCGCAAGCGTTCAAGATGCAAATACAAAACAAAACGGTAAATACAAAGCGGTAATATAGGTAGCAAGCTAATTATGCACGAAACGTGTGACAATGACTAAACAACAGCGTGCAAGCAAAGCGAAACGACGGCGTGCACAATGTGTCACACTACGTGACTAAACAACAATACGAAATATGGCGTGACTTCCTCTTTCTTCCCCTTGCCTAAGTAGATGAGCAATAAACACAAAGCAAAGTTCGGCTGTGGATTGGTAATAAAAGGGCAGTTACAAATATATAGCTAGAGGTCACTGCGCAAATTAAATACTACGTCATAGTCAGGTATTAGTGTGGAGTCAAGCACGGACTTCGTAGGGGCAGCTAAGTGACATAGTCCTTGAGGTAACTCGGACGATGGGTAGGACGGGTAGGACGGCCAAACCGGCGTGGGCCAGATGAGAAAGCAGACTCCGAGATAGGATGATCATTGATGTCAGACACGCTTCCACCTGGGAGAGAAGACTCGGGCACAGGAGTAATGTCAGACTGAGGATCTGGAGGAATAGCAAGCTCACTAGGAACTAAAGCTGGAGCTGGATTCGGAGTGCTCTGAGGTGTAGGAACGTGAGCAGGTTCCTCGTCAACGTACCCAGGCTCCTCGTTGATATCTTCAAGGTACAAGTTGGAGCTGTAACGGCGAGAAAGGTTGGAAGTCGTCTCTACTAGGTCAGGAACGCGATAACATTCAGACAGTTTGACGCGATAGGATGTAGAACGCAGCTGTAAACCAGTGAACTTACACACGTTGCAACACAGGCCATCTACGGAGACCACAACATACCGACTGCGGGCATGCGTTTTGGAACCATCAGAGGTAATGTATACTAAATCGCCGACCTGAATGGGCATGGAAGGGCGAGGACAGCATCCAGGAGCTTTGGATCTCTCACTAGCGGGATGGTTACCGAGCCGCAAAGAGTGCTGTTGTCGAACAACTTAGAGGTCAGAAAAAGGGATCTGTGCGTTGGTGAATTGGTTGCGTTGAAGCCACATCTCGCGGGCAGACAATCCTCTGTTGCGGATACGGGTGTTGAGATTGGCAGTCGCCACAGCTAAGGAGAGAGGAGTGATTGTACCACCCTCAGGGCAAATACGGAGGAGCTCATCACCAAGTTCAGCTACGCATTTCTCTGCCACAGGATTCTTGTTTGGGTTTTTGACTCGACCGACTTCTACAGCAAAGCCATACTGCCTAAGGATTCCATCACCGCGCAGCGAAGCGAAGCCAGGAGCGGGATCTACCCTTATGACGGAAGGGGGGCCAGACAGAGGGCGCAGCTCAAGGCACAATCGGAGGAGACCAGAGTGAATGGAATCACGACGTTCGTCATCTAACAAGCATCTAGCAGTGAAGGATGTGGAGGTCTCGCGGACGACAAGTATCAACTGACGGTAGCGTTTTATAACGTCTGCAGCGAAGGAAATACCAAAGCCGTCAGGAGGATCGGAGGTTGACGGTTCAACAAGACTGGAGGGAACTTTCTTCAGAGAAGAGCACAGGTGAAAACACTGCGAGCACCGTTCCAGGGCTTTGTCCAGATCTAAGGCGAAGAAGTAGCGCTGTGAGACCACTTTCATTTGGTGATGGGAAGGGTGGTCCAACTTAACGTGCAGGGCAGCAAGGAAGCCATCAACGACGGAACGGGGGATGACTATACACTCACGGGGCGCAGTGAATGGTTCATCACGTTTTACGACGAGCAGGCCGTCACGGGAAATGGAGACTAGGTTTAGGTAACGCTTGACGTCTTTGATGTTTGTCAGCTTCTTTGACGGGCGGGTCCCCTGCTTAAGATGAGAGTGGACACGCCTTAAGTCAGGGCACTCTAGCTGCGACTGGAGCCAGGCGGAACGGCTGGTGAAAGGAAGGGACATCTTCCCCGATAACACGTTGTGAACAGATATGGGACGTACAGCCAGATTTTCAGCCTCGGATACAAATGAACAGACTTGGCAGCGAGCGTTACGACTAGCAAAGTCAGAAGGTAAGTTCACAGAGCCGGCCAGATGAAGCAGCGTGACTTGGTAGCGGCTAACGGATAATAAGAATGAAGTCACTCGAGGGCTGGAAGAGAACTGGCTACGGCAGAGCTTGTCAAAGGCCTGTACACAAGGCTTGCTATCAGTCAGTACATAAGTCTTAAACTTTGATTGAATTATATAAGGAGAGAAATGCTTGACAGCTGCTGCAATGGATAATGCCTCTATTTCACATGGTAACCAGGAAGCTTGATGTTTTTTAAACTTGACATTGAAATATCCGGCGAGGTGGAGCTTCTGGTCCCGAAGTACATAAAGTGTTGCGCCAAGGCCATTCATCTTGAGAGAACCATCGGTCGCAATCCAGAGCTGATCATCGGGCTTGGCGAGAGTGATAGATCTGTTGGACATGAGTGCTTCTTGACACGAGCGAAAACACACCAGGAGCTCATCAGACCAGGAAATGGTATCCTGAGATTGGCGACCAGCCGTAAGTGACTCGAGAGGAGCGAGGAGTTTAGCAGCTCCACTAAGGACCCGGCCAGGCATCTTGTACGAACAAATAAAGGCACGGAGACCGCGGACGTTCTTGGGAGGCTCGCAAGAAGCCAGAGCAGCTACACGATAGGGAGAAGCGCGAATCGAGCCTTGGGACCATATCCAACCAAGAATGGTGGTCGAGGCTGGGCAGATTATGGTTTTCGCAGGTGAGAGGCGAAGGTTGCAGCGATCAAGAGCCGTGAGGACCTTTCGCCAGTTTGTAAGGAGCTCTTGGTGAGAATTACCACCGCAATACAAGTCGTCAGCGATCTTAGCGACACATCCCTCCTGAAGGAGATCGCCCAGGACGCGGCACATTAGCTCCTCCAGGGCTGTCTCAGAACCGGGGACTCCCATGGCGCAGCGCGTGTAGACACGAACACCTTTGAAGGGAGTAACCACACCACAATACTTCATGGAGTTCTTTGCAAGGGGGATTTGGTAGAACGCCTGGGACAAATCAGTGACTATGATGTATTTCCAGCAGGCAATCTTGAGAAGGGTGGAGTCCACGTCTGGCATTAGTGAGGGCTGAGGTTTACTATAGCGGCCCACGTCAGTAAAGGCTGTGACCAAGCGGAAGCCGCCATTCCTCTTCTTCACTAGGAAGGAGGGGTTCAGATATTCCACCACAACCTCTAAATCTTCTGGTCGACGGAATACACCTTGAGACTCAAGTTCGTCAAATTTGGTTTGAAGCAGGTCGAGTTGGTCACGACAGTACTGAGGGACACGCCCTTTGCGCTGGGGAGGCTCGACAGGTCCCATATTCACAACTCCTTCAATCGGACCGGCGGCTCCATTATAACCAGGGATGCGGGAATCGAAGACCAATTGGAACTCCCTCAGGAGCGAGACGAACGCGGCTTTCTCAGGGGAGGATAACAAACCATCAGGGTCTACATGTACGGACTCAATAGGGGAAGAGGGAGGAACAGTAAACTTTGGAGACGGCTCGGCGGCTTGAGTTGAGGAAGATTCTGTGGGAGATTCCAGAACAGTTTGAAGTGCTTGGCATAAATGGTCGTGCTTACGGACAAGTAAGGGCTCTTCGGTATTGTTGAGAAGTCTCAGCTTACCGCCCATGGATTGCACGATATCAGGTGGAGGCCAGGTGTGAGTAGGTTTGAGGTGACTAGAAGAGACCGAATCCATGCGCGACTCTATGGCAAGTGTAGCATCTTTAAGCAGCTCTGAGGGGGCGTCGATTTCAAGGAATTCACCCCGCCAGACGGTGGTGTTAGTGTTCGGGGCACGAAGGAGGTGACAAGCTCTGACAGCGTAGTGGGTCTGAGGACTTTGAGAACAGCCATAAGATGCCACGTCACACCCAGCGATGATAATCTCATGTTTAGCGGGACGAACTCCGGAGGGACAATGCAGCATATTTGAGAATTCTTGAAAATCTGAAGGGCCAGGCTGATCAAGCCTGTGCTGGTAATCATAACTGCTCTCATCTAATTCAATGCCAGCCACTTGGCGAGCCTTGGACATGAAGAGACGGTCAGGTTCGGGCAGAAACTTGCAATTGCTGAGGAAATGAGACCGAAAATCTGGGCGACCAGCCTGCTGGCAAAGAGGACAGGACTTGACAGCTCGAAGCTTGGGTAGTAGCCTGAGATGAGCGGAAACAAATGAGCAATGATCAGTCGGAGGAGCAGAGCGTAAGACCTTGGATTCATCA
>BLAZ01000142.1:139560-141865 GCA_014633955.1 Acropora tenuis | reverse complement strand
GCAAACATTTGTGCCTCAAGAAGTTCATTCCTGATTACATATATATATATATATATATATATATATATATATATATATATATATATATATATATATATATATATATACATAAATCAACTTGTTCTCATCATTTTTATCGCGTAAGAAACTTTATTCGTGGTCGCCTTGGAAAACGAATCTGAATGAAATAAAATTTTTAAAAATCTATGATCCTGACCCGATGAATAGCTTTACTAAAGCTAAACTGATGAAGCAAGAGCTCGAAATAGCATACGGAAGTAAATTTAAAAATTGTGCCGGATACCAGATGCAAACAAATTTCCTACGGCTAATTCATTTTTTTCTGACGACTTCAGTTTTCTCAAGTTAGAGAACATCCGATCTCTCTTTATGAATTAACAATCGTTGTGTTAGAATAAAGATATATCCTTCAGTTCAAAAAACTGCTAATCTGGGTATCAAACAAGACCACGATCTACTCGCCAAGAATGGTACAAACGAGGGGTAGAAAGTAATCACAAAGCTGATTCATTAGTTAAATCACCAATAAAATTATGTAAGAAATGTACTGCAGTGTAACGAATACTATCAGCCACGTGCCACGAATGAAAATTAGCGACTAGTAATGGTCAAGTACACAGTGCAATAATGCATCAACAGGGATAGATGAAGGTGCAAGAAACAAAATGCTATTTTTTTTAAAGAAAAGGGAAATTTTGGGGCTCCCCAGCTGAGCTGGTTACAGACCCAGGTAAGAGCAATCCCCACGAAATTATTGCAGCCAAGAATGTCATTGTTGTAATAAAAATGGCGAGAACCTAAAAATTTGCCTTATAAAATCAATATGCAAAATGTTGATACTGGTTTAAAGGTAACCTGTAACTAGAGTGATATGTACTTCAGTCTATGAAGTGAATGTACAACAACTACTCTTTGTTGTGAACAGAAGCCGGAATGTCCTGGTTATAAACTGGAAGTAACAGAATTTTAATGACCAAATTGCCTTGGACATAGAATGGTGGAAGGAGATGCTATAGAATATTGAACAATTTGTGATACATATATATTATGAAGCCACATAATGCTCAATTTCAGTATGGTGGATCACCAAACATTTAGTTATCACTGATGAACAATGTCAAGTACTCTGTTTACATTCTATCACATCACAAATTAAACATTAGGTGTCAGGAATAATTAGATAACTGATTTTTTTCTGTCAGTTTTTAAGCAAATAGCTCACTATCCAGGGTTGATTAACAACTCTGTACAACCTTTGTGGGGGTAAACCATCAAATACATGCCATCCGTTTATTCTCCTAATAGCCATTTCAGGTTCTACTCCTGCATTTGCAGTTCTGGTTCATGGTTGAAAAACAGTCTTCTTTAGAAAATTAGTAAAATTATAGTCAGTTCTAATTTACTTGGTTGCATATAGAAGGGATAAAGATTATAACCTTCTGACTTGCCAGCCGTGAGAAAATTCCTACAAGGCCTTAAAAAGCATTGTCAGACTTTTTATTCAACGTAAAGGTCACTCTGTTCCTCCTGGTTTTGGATGTCTGACCTTTTATTTCCCTGCAGTCTATTCTGCACTTTATGTTTTCAAATTCAGTGGCCTAATAAACTTCAGGTAAACAAACTTTTGTAATGGGCAGGCTACGCAACATCAAATATGGGAAATTGGCCCACGAAGCAATTTATCTGACACCACTAGTTCTGAAATATTAACCTAAAAGCCAGATCTTGCTGAAATATAAAGCGAGCAAGACAGGTTCAAATTCATCAATGGCTGTATTTAAATCATGATCAGTAATGTCCTTTCATATTCAACATTATTTTTTTGATTGAAGCTGATGGGTATTCACTTCTTCCTAGCTTTGCCAGCCTCAGATGTCTCACAGAGATTCCTCAGGAACTATTGCAATTGTCCAGGGGAAACTGAGTGTACGGGTCCCAGTTTCAATAAGTGTACTCAGTTTAAAATCACTTGGCAAGAAGTGCCCGGAACAACAGAAATTATTTCCTACCGAGGTAAAATAGGTATCTCCTCTTTATATAATTGTTTACCCCGTTGGCCATCTTCGAACCTGCCTTGTCTGAAGGGACTTCAGACGTGGAAATAATAAATCAGGTCGGTTTTAGCTTCGATTATTAGAGCTTGCAGCCGCACAACCCTTGTGTCCAACTCTGTTCCTTTTCCTTACCACATTTGCTCCAGACAAGTTGCTCTAACCTACATACATTCGAATTTTTTCGTTCTTCCCCTGCATTTCGTCCGCCATTTTGAAAACTCGAGGGCTAT
>BLAZ01000142.1:89336-96836 GCA_014633955.1 Acropora tenuis | reverse complement strand
TTAGTACGCACGAATTTTTAAGAACACTCGAGAAGTGCGAGAAGCAATCGCCTTTGGCGAGTTTTTTATTTCCTTAAGACACTCTTAAATGAAACAAAGATTAACGCAAGGCGGACTTACATTACACTAATCCCGAGATGTGGCCATCACCTTACGCATGCATACAAACTATTAGGCGGGCAGGTATTAGGCAACCATCGACAGCTGCTTCCGCTGTGTTGGGCCTCATCGGCAGGATGGCATAGCCGATTCTTCCCGAGGCGGATTTTTGCAAAACTTTTAGCGGCAGCTCCACATTGCGGTTGTGGCAGCTGTGGTAGCAGTCTATTTTACTTGTACAGTCCTCATGCAGTGTGGATGGTTGTAAACTTTTTGGAAGCCTCTTCCAGTTCCAATCGATGGTAAGCCTGTGACATTATCCAGTTCCGCCTTCAAAATGTGACAAGCAAATCTTCATCGCTAAAAATTGGGCAATTATCCAACTTTGAGATCTGATTCACTGTACACTTGTAGTCTCCGCAAATGCGAACTGATCAGTTTTGTTTCGCAACATGCACAGGAACTAGGGGAGCGGCCCGGTCGGTGCCGGAACTCAGCTGGTGTTATTATGCCTACACTACCTCTACCTTTGCTTTCATGCTACTGGACGTGCCTCAAAGAATTAGGGTATAGCCTCAAAGTCAACAGAGATTTTGGCTTTCAAGTTGGTGCTCTTAATTGTATCCAGTCCAGTTCCAAAAAACCTTTCTGTGAAATCAAGGTCTTCTGTTGTTGACATATTAAAGATATGATGCTGATGATGTTGTTGGATATCAAAGATGCGATGCCATTTAAGCTTGGCTACCTGGAGCCAGTCCCTTCAAAAAAGATTGGGTCCTGGCCCCTTTACCGCGATTGCCGGTAAACTGTATTGTTGATCTTGATACTTAACTGGAATCATCATTAGTATGGGTGCTTACCAGTGCCTTTGAACTTCCCAGTTCCACTTTCTCACGTAACTTTACTCCACTGGTCACACCAGTGTCAATCTCAAACTTGTGCGGCTCATTGCAAATTTCAACGGAGACTTCATAAGTTTCATAAGTTTATGTTCTCCCTGACATTGTAAACTTCTTCTCTCTTGGACATTTCGTCCACTAAATGTGTTAATTGTTCCTTCCCTATTTTTGGCGCCCCGATAACTGGGTTGTCTGTTTTCCCGTTTTCGCAGTTCGATTTCTTTATTCGTCCTCGCAGACGGTTTATAACGACACGCTATGGACCTCGTTTTCCACAGTTAAACACTGGGAAACTTTCAATTGGCAGGTTGACGCTTCATGTTTGTCACCACAACGATGGCAGGCAGAATATGAAGGAGGGTTCTTAATTTTATTCCTTGCCACAGAATAAACATCATAAACTTTGCTGGGAGTCGGTTCTGTCGATTAAGTGTTAACCACGTGATTTGAAGCTAATTCTATCGCCAAAACAATTTCTTCGGGCTTCCTGAGAGTCCCAAGTAACCAACAATTAGAGCGAGCCTGTTGCCCAACCACAGTATCAAGTTAATCGTCCCGTAAGGTAAGCAAAAAAAAAACCAAATGTGCATCGTAGAGCGGGCTTCTAATAACAAGTAGCGGGATTCTCTTCCTTTATTACTTACCAAACCATACTAATACTTTCAGTTCGATTGATCCTAGCAGTTATGAGCTCAACTTACGCATGCTGTAGCGAGAGAATTTGATCACGCTAACACTGTCGTCGTCAACCCAACCTTACGAATCTGTAAAATCATCCTAAGTGGCAGCCATCTTTTCAACAAAAGTAGAACTTTGAACAGGTGCATACCCTTTCTTTTTTTTTTCGGGAAATAAAATTCGCTATCGGAATGTTCACTTACGTCGCTCATTTTGATCGAAAAGTCGAGATTTATATAGCAACAAAATTGTTTCAGTTCGCATCTCGCCAAGAGCCGTACGCGATCCTAGCAGGGCCGGACGGCTTTTCCCGGCCGTGCTCGTGCCATTGCGTACGGCCTTCATACGGGGATTTTCTCAATAGCTTTGCATTGATAGCGCGCGCGGGGCCGTTTTGGGTCATATAAAAAATACCAATGTTATTATTATTATTATTATTATTATTATTATTATTATTATTGCATTATAAAACGTATGGATGCTTGTAAAATTAGCTCAATAGGGCTCAGGGCGTAACCTATTTTGCTTACAAGAAATTAACGATAAATCTACTTAACCCCTAAAAAAAGTGATAATAATAAATACAAAGGTTCTGAATATAAGCGTTCCCTCTTGGGGAAATGACGATTGCCTTGGATTGAATATCTATGACTTTACTTTGTGATGACTTTGAATATACGCGCAATGTTTAATGAACCAGAAAGCACAGCTTTTTGCATCCTCTTAAGAATGTCTAAAGAACGAAGGCCGAAGATCTTCTTCATCTCAGCTTCCAGGTCCTGGGACCAACCTCCCAGTACGTCCATGATAACATTTAGTTGAACGATCTTGCAGCCAGGGTAACGCCTAGACAGCTCCCAGCGCAGAGGTCCATACTTCTCCGTCTTCTCAGCCTCTTTCTTCACACGGTTGTTAACCCAGGGACAACTCATTTCTACAAGTAGTACTCTCTTTTCTTTGTGGTCAACAATGCGCGCATCTACCCTGTTGGCACATACAACAGACATCCCAGAAAGCTTGCGCGTGAGTAGATTCATACATCGGCTTGGGCTCGATGCGCGAAAACCAAGGAGGGACGGTCTCATTCAGATCCAGGTCTCTGAGGATTTCAAAGAACAGCACTTTCAGTGCCGCGTTATGCCTCTCCAAATACTTGGTCTGTGCTAACGATGAACATCCAGCTAAAACGTGCGCAATGCATTCTGGGGCTTTTCCACACATCCTGCACATGATGTTATTTCGGTCAGATATACCCGTCTTGTAGGCCGCATAGACACGCGTTGGTAAGAGCTGTTCGTATAACTCCATTACCCCTGCGACAGTGTGGGTTGGCGCCCAACTCCACTCACTCAACCAGCTGCAGGCAAAGCAGCTACGTTTACTCAGTTGATCATCACTCCACCTACTACTCAATAGGCGACCATGCCACTTCTGATTTATTACCTTCTCCACGAGCCCGGTACTGACAGCTTCCTTCAGGTGTTGTTTCACATGATGGCCTGTAATCTTCTTGTCAGGGTTACTTTGGGAACTGCACGATGACTCCGCAGGCTACTGCACGATGACTCCGCATATTATTATTATTATTATTATTATTATTAGTATTGCTGTTAATATTCTTTCCAAGGTTCATGTCGTTCGTCGAGAGGTGCAAGGAGCATTACTGGATGAGGTGGATGAAGCATTACAGGATGATGTCGGAATTTCCTGCTGGATGGTGGAAAAGAGCTATCGATTGAGAAATTTGGAATAGTTGTCCTGAATTGAGCACCGTCAACCCAGCTGAGAAAACATAAACGTGATTGCGAAGTTTGATCATGAGTGTCTTGTTGGCAATTCAGTTCACTCCATTTACTTTCCTTTATTAGGGACAACCGGCATGAAAATAATTTTTCCAGTGAGCCACATATGATGGCTCATGACAACTTTAATTGAAACACATGTTTTACATAAGATGTCAGCCAGTCCACCAAACTGAATTGAAACCTTGAAATGAAATGGATCGAAGGCGATGCTGGTTAAAAAAATGTGTTCTCCTCTGTCGAGCGCAATGAAGTTCTTAGGCTTATGATGTCACTCACTACATGACATCGATTAACGCCTATGCAAAGTGGTGTGAATTAGATTATGTAGCTGTATCGGACATGTACTATGCAAGTATAGTCTGAGGATAGACTCCATCTAAAAGGTCGAAACCACCAGGGAAATAATCGAGAAAAATCCAGTCTCTTTACTAGTTTTAATACGTATCAATCATCCAATGTAGTCATGTTTTAAAAGATAAGATAAGATAAGATAATTTATTTTACATCAAGTACAAAGGGGGGTATCACCCAGTCTCTCGAGCCAGTAGCTCGTGTGAAGAGTTTTTTTGACAAATAAAGATTGTACTAAAATTAATAAATGCATATGAGAAAGCTTAAAAAACTACATTTATCTATATAGTCAATTGTAATCTACGAAAAGTTAAGATCAAATAAGTGAATACCCTTTTGAAACTAAGTGTGTGAATAAGGTTTCATTAACGGAAGTTGTTGCATTGACAGCGGACGAAATTAAGCTTATTTGCGTGCCTGCGATGGTGAGTTGCAAAAAGTGTCAACTAATTCCAAGTAAGAGATATTTTCAACTTTTGGGCAATCACGAGAACATAAAAAACAATTGAAATGATTATATGCTTTAATTGTTAACAGCTAATTTTCCTGGATTAGTGAACATTTTAAGATACCAAGATACCAAGAGTGGTTTTTACTTATCAACCAGTTGTACTTCATGCATTTCTTTGAATATCTTAGTTTTATCTTAATTCAATACTCATTCAGTACTGGAGACGCGAAGGAATTGCAGTTGTTCCTGGTAAGCTGTGGCCAAAATTATCCGTGAGAGACTTGAAACTAATATGAAATTCGGTCTGACTTAAATTTCAAGATGGAGGATAGTTTTCCAGGCAAAGTTGATCAAGAAAACGGCTCCATTGATTCACTGCCAGAATACAGTAATGCCTTAATAGATGAAGATGGGGCAACAGAAGAGAAGGTTACACGGATGTTAGTTAATAAGAAAGACCTTTTAGACACTGTTTCAGATCCGATTGATTGCGAAGAAAAAACTTCAATACCGCAGACAACGTCTCGTGAATTAAACGGTGCCTGTGCAAATGAACAATCCACAACAGAAAGCAAAAGCTCAAACCTCATGGTACCGCGGAAAGACGAGGATCTGCCATGTAGTAACAATTCTGAGGATGACATTGACAGTACTTCTACCCAAGGGACGGATACAGCATCTCTGGCTGAAACAAGCTCCGAACTCCCTGATTCCCACCCTCAAATAAATGACAGTCTGGTTGCTGAATGTGGGAAGGTCAGATCAACTGACAGAAAAAGTGAGGCATCAGGGAAAGGGGAAACACTGGAGAGCGAAGGAGAGAACCTTAGCAAAGACAAACTTGTCAAAGATACCAACAACACCAAAAACGATAACGAAGAGGCGGAAGATACATGGATGGATATACTAGGAAACGGTCTGCTTAAAAAGAGGGTAAACACAGAATTTTTGAAACCTTTAATTCCTTTAAATTAAAGTCTCAAGTTATTATTTGTAATAATTATATTACACCCTTCTGTAACTTGCATGTCAAACAGAGTTAGTTACTTGACCCTTAAAAAAATCTAACTATTAAAAATTATTGTGTGTACGTTATTTTCTTAGTGTTTGTTGATTATTAGCGTTTATCTGTAAAAGTCTACAAAGCATAACTTATGGATCAAAATTAAATTGGGCTTCATTTGAAATTAACTGAATTCAACCGACATACTCAATAAAAGTACTTCGACACTTAGTAAAGGCAAGCTTGATAAACAAAAATAATATTGTCTCCTATAAATTGAGTTCATGTGCTTTCATTAGTACTCTCTTTAATCGTTTACAGGTTTTGCGAGAAGGAAAAGGACAAGATAGCAGACCGGACAGAGGCCAAGTTGTCACACTTCAAGTAGCTGGACGAACAGAAGATGGCACAGCAGTTGACTGGAACAGAAGTTTAGAGTTTATACTGGGAGATGGAGAAGTCATTCAAGGTAGCTTATATACAGTGTAAAGTAAAACAGATTATGTGAGTAGATAGTACTGGCATGACTGTATTATTATTATTATTATTATTATTATTATTATTATTATTTGTATGCAATAATAATTTAGGGGTTGATCATTAAGTGGTTGATAGGCTGTGTTTCAGAAATTACTTAGAGACTAAGATTACACTCTGGCTGTGCTGACTTTACTGGTGTAAATGCAGTTTAATGCACTGTACTGATAAAGTTCAAATTGCAAATCAAGAAAAATGTTTTAGAAGACAAGATTGAGGGTATTAATTTTGTGAGTAAGGGTTAATGTGTGTATTATGTATTAAGTTATGATGCAAAACCCAAGGCTCTGATGCTTCTGCCATAGTTCTTTTTTACTATTATAATAAAAGATGGATAATACTCAGGGGTGATAAAGAAGATGTAACCAGACTGCTGTTAAACTCCGCGTACTGTCTCATCATCGTTCATCAAGCACGGATGCAACAAAAATTTGTGTGAGATAATTCTAAAATCACCTGGACCAACTTGTGTAACTATTAACACCTTCCTTGGCGTGTTTTGCACACCTATTATGGCATGGTCGTCTTTGAACTGTGATGATGGTGGCCTTTTTAATAATGAGGTTAATTCTCTTTTGGAACCTACTGCTCACACTAGTGGGAAAGGGACTTTACCAGATACAGTGAAGATAAAAAAGGAAAGTCATTATTCAGACCTTGAGTTATTTTGATGATGTTCTTTTTATTATTGTTATAAGTATTATCATTATTTTTATCATGGGATTCTCTCCAGTTCTCTTGTGTTTTTCTGGATTTTTTCAGCCATGTTTCAGCAACAAGTTCCCACTGCTTAGAGACAATTATTATTATTAGCAGTAGTCAGGATATTTTGGTCAGCTGGCACTTATTATTATTTCTATTGTTATTATTTTTATTGTTATTATTATTATTATTATTATTATTATTTTATGTATGATGGTATTTTAATCTGCCTTTTCAGCTTTTGACTTGGCTGTAGCACTGATGGAGCTGGATGAAGTGTGTGAACTTGTTACAGATCCTAAATATGCTTATGGAAAAGCTGGAAAGTATGGTGTTCAAACTTGCTTGGATTGTGTGCAACTATTGAGAAGGACTATTGTTGGTAATTAGGGTTTCCCTTCAGGTGGAATTAAGGGGAATTTGTAAAGGTAGAAAACTGATGGCATTGGGGCCTTGATAATTGCTGTGATCCCATGCAATTTCTCTTTTTTTTTTCGGTGAGGAATTGTAGTCAGCAAAACCTATAAGTAGCCCGCCCTTGATATCTTTGGTCAACGTTACTTTTAAACAACCTTGGGTACCTAACTGTTGTTGGTAACATTAGTTGACTTTGAAGGTGACTTCTGTTCTAGTTGTCATAAGGTGAGAAAATTAATAATATTATTATTAACAGTCCTCCTCAGGATTTTGCATGTATTCAGCTGGATGATCAAATTTCATCAACGCAATGTTTAGTTTTTGTATAATATTTTAATTATTAAAGTATTCTGTCATTATTTCAGGCCTGATGGAAACCCACCTATACCCCCTGATGCTAAACTAACTTATGAATTGCACCTGTTAGCGACACGAGATGGACCTAATATCACCAATATGACAGATGAAGAAAGACTAATCCTTGGGTATGTATCACATTTCTTGCAAGACAATAAATTATTTACCATGTGTTTTTGGATGAGTCTTGAAAATTAATAT
>BLAZ01000142.1:82493-84993 GCA_014633955.1 Acropora tenuis | reverse complement strand
GAGTCTGTTTTGGATGGCTTCCTTGGCTCTGTGTGTGTACCAGTGAGAATATATTATGTCTTCTCACTAGATGGTCGCAAAGCAGTGGCATGTAAAGTTCCTGTAGCCAGCTAGTTCTGGTATATGTCATTTGCCTGAGTGTAAGCTAGGCTGGCATCTCTCTCATGTTACCTGCTCTTTCTTGCACTGTTCACTATAGTTATTGTAGGCCAATTGGATAAGTATATTTATTACCTCTTTTCATAATGGATGCTATTTCAATTTATTTATTTTTAGCCCCCTTTTTTTTCATGAATATCCATGTATGTTATATCTTATGTACATATTATTGTTAGTGTTTTTTTGCTTGTTTTTTCTTTTGGTTTATTAATTTGAGGAACTTAATTAAGGAATTTTATTTAAGAGTCAAGTCCTTTATCACTGAGGCACTAATTGGGGACACTGTGAATTGAAATTAACTCAGATCAGAGGTGGAAACTGGAGTACTTTAGGAAAAAATTAATTTCTCAGAGCAGAGTTGAGAACCAAAAATCTCAACCCACATACAGGAGTGGATGATGCCGAGTCTCGAATCAAACCTGGGCCACGTTGATGGGAGGCCAGTGCTCTCACCACTACAACACCACTGCTCTCCACAAATTTAGTGACTTGGTGTCTTGGGAGTTATTAACATTAGCACTCCTAACCCCAGGTCACAGTTCTGGCAGCTGCCCAGCTCTGACCAATGGCACTAAATGCCGTTGAAAAATGCCGGTGATGTCGGTTTTAAAAGTTTTATGCTGTTACTGATCTTGTTTATTCCTTTCCACTTTTTAGGGCTATTAAATATCTGTCATCATCCGTCTCAGAGGTTAGTTTGATGTGTAATTCAAAATAATGTAATTCCAATTGATTGGATGGTTTTGGAATTATTATAAGCTTTTCCGAATAAGTTGGACGTCTCCTCTCTGTCTAGATATATACGCTTTTTTTAATAAGAATAATTATATTTTATATGAACATTGAGGCTGAAATTTCCGAAATTCTAAGAATATATTTAGAATGTACCTGAGGCTGAGACAATGTCATGTTGAAGATCTGTAAAGCACACTAAAATTTATCTTCGTGGAAAAGTAAGGCATACTCTTCTCTGATAATAATATGAGAGTACTGATAAGAATATTTCAGCCTCAAATCGGCAGAAAAGTAAGAGTACTCCAGCCTGGGCCTGCAAAACACCATTCTTACTGTATTAATTTTAAAAAGAGTAGGGGACTCGCAAGATTGATGCCTTAAGTTCATCCTGTTTGCATCTTATTGGAAAACGCCTCTGATTTTGATCTATATTGAATTCATGGTTTTTAAAGGGGAAAGAATTTGCTAAGTTATTGTTTCATTATAGGAGGTTCAGAGCTTACAAATGAAATGCTGGAACAATATGGCAGCTGCACAATTGAAGGTATCAATTGAATGAAACAAAACTGGACTTTCTTAGCTGAGGAGGGCGAGCATTAGCACAAGTTTTCATTGCCCCCCGCCATACTAAAGGTTTTTCCATTGTTTGCAGGTTGAGCTTATATTTACTATATATATATATTTACCTTTATCACACTGAATGAGGGGGACTGGTGTAAGGCAAAATTTTGTTTCGGTCACGTGTTTAGTTTTTGCGTCGTGCCGCCGTGATAGGGAGTTTAAGAAGCTACGACGGCAACTGCAACGAAAACTTCACTTTAAAATTGAACTTTGCGTCAGGCTAAGTGTCACGTTGTACAAATGGGCGTGGCGCACTTTTGTTGGCTTGGCACGTATGGTTTTCTGGAAAGGCAAAAAGTGAAAGATTTACTGCTGCGAGGTCGCATTGTCGGCAGAACCTGAAACCTCATAAAATGCACCAAAAAGCGTGCCGCACGTGCAGCACGATTATTTTTCCTCATTCAACCAATCAAATCATTAGTTTGTGGCGCTGACGTTGCCGTTGCCGTCCGTCATTTCTTAATCTCCTTAATGACAACATTTTTTCCACCATCCAACCCTGGGCATGATGTGAATGTTGTGTCACTTGCTTCTCTTTTCGTTAACATGAAGGGTTTACTTAGTTTGTGAAGAAACTGTAGTGCACCGTCGGGGGAAAGCGAAAGACTAAAGGACTAAGCGAAGGACGCTTGAATTGTCGAGTTTGTTATCATCTTTACGGTGATAATTTGACAGTTATCAACTCACATTATGATAAAAAATTTTATTTTAGCGCGTCCCGTTTCTGTTAATTTGGGTAATGGTTGATTTGAAGGGCATTCTGTGCGTGCAAATATAAAGTTTAGTGATTTGAAACGAAAGAAAGACTGCCGACCATCCAGCAAGAGGCCCGTTATAGTTTGAGTATGCTGCGGCGGAGTTAGTTCATTTTTTTCTTATTTGGTGGTCAGAGAAAGACTTATTCCACTGCCAAATAGTCTGATAATTAAATAGCTCCCTTCGTCAATATTTTGCAGATAAAAGCATATTCCGCTGCTGAGAAATC
>BLAZ01000142.1:52472-54658 GCA_014633955.1 Acropora tenuis | reverse complement strand
ACATACTTTGGACTCTGTGGCCTGTCACTGATGAAGGAACCTGGTTTGAGAGAAATTCACGCGGCTCTAAATATTACACAAAGGGCAGCAGATCATCTTCATCAATTACACAAGAAGGATGCAAACAGATGATGATTGCTAGAGTGTTCAGAGCAGTCTTAGTCTTAAATATGGAATGAACATTCAGAACATAGTATGTAAAAGAACTTGTTTTGTGCATTTTAAAGATTTTCTTTGTAGAAATAGGCACGCTTCATTTTCTTAAGAAAAAAAAAAGCAAGAAGCTTTTCGACCTGTATGAACACTTAAAAGCTGTTTCCACTGGTGGTCGGAGCCAATCTGCTCTAATGTGAGATGATTAGCTCTGACCATGACTATGCTCATAACTATGTTCGGACCAATCAGAGCTGTTCAGCGAAGCGACTTTTTAGATTATGGTGGTTGTCGTGACTAGCGCCTACTTTAATAGGACCTCTTCTTGTGAGCCCGGTTAACGAGATGTCGGCCAACCAGTGAATACTTTATAAAATTGTTGCTGTGTTACATGAGAATGCGGGCTGGCGCGGTGGCGGGAATGTCGGTTCCACTGGCGAGATCTCGGCTACAGGGCTTGAAGTTCTTGTCCTAGGAACACTTTAGCCCGGTTACCGAAGACTGCCAGTGGTCACTAATTTCTACGAAAAACAAGAGAGTGGACGAAATACACGCGTCGCGCGAGATTCGGAAGACGCGCGACTCGAGGGGGAGCGCCAAAGATGATCTCTCTTCGTGTCGCGTCTTCTACGAGTCTTGCTACCTCGTGTGTATCTAACTCGCTCGCCTGTCTCTCGCCGAAATCAGAGACTACTTGCAGTTCGTTACATAAAATACCCCATTTTTACTTCTCTTTTATTCTCTTTTTAACCCCTCAAAAATATTCTTTTGAGACATGGATAAGGTATTTGCGATAATAGCGGAAATTATTTTCGGCTTAAGCTTGTTCGCTTGAATTGGGGAAATCCTTAATAAGCACCCGCACAAAACCATTGTTGTAATGAAAACCACTGGTCAGTATCCTGGTTCAGGTCATTGTCATTTGAGGTCTTCCTTTGAATGGTCGTGTCAAACTTTTTCGCCTTGGTAAGCAAGCCGACTTTCCGAGCAGATGGTAAAATTTATCCCAGTTAACGAACCAGCCCGGGAATCGGGGATATATAAATTCACACTAGCAAAATTGAAGGATAATTTTCAGTAACATGTGGTGATTTAGTGTGTTATTTTAGTGAAATTGTTCACACCATAGAGTACTTTTAAGCATGCATAGTGAGTAGGAGAGACAAAACGACTATGTTTTTCCGGGGTATTTAAATTTTCCCCACCCATTTGATCTTTTGTGATGTAGTTTGGTTTGTAGCCTCCTCGTTTAGTTGAGCATTTGGGCTTGACTCAACCAACTGAAACTTGAATAAAGTGATTATAATTTAGTAATACTCTTTCGTATTCCCAGTACTGGTTTCAGTGCGACTAACGAAGAACCCGCGATACAGTTTACCTTCATGTAACTTCTTTTCCATTGAAACCAACAAAGTGTCCTCTCTATTTGCTGTTTAATTTTCTTTTTCTTTTTTAGCTGCAAGGTCTCCATTTTCCGGATTTTTTGTCTGCCTACCAAAAACCTAATTCAATGCTACGCTGCGTTGCCGAACGATTATTGCTAGGGACAGCTTGCTTAAGCTTAACAAATCGTACACATTACCCGATTTTTATTACAGCACTTTGGTGGCCAATGAGGGTAAGTTAGAAGCGCTAAATAAGAGAATACTTATGGCGCTTCAGGCTATTTGTCAGCCTACCTGGAGCGTGTTTCTCGAAATTCACGAGAACTTTTCTGGCCCGAAAAGCCAGTTGTCAAACTGCAATCCGCTTGTTTTAAAAAGCTGATTTTTGAACATGTTTTTCAGTAATGTAAGAAAAGCTAAGAGGGTTGCGAAGTTTAACGGCTTAAAACCTCGAAGTTGCGAAAGTACAAAGAAACTTGAGACACCCAAAATTGCTCTAAGCATGGTTAGCGCTAAGGGACCGTTCATTTTTTATGAGGTAGGGGGCTGGTGGGATGAAAGGGGTCATGCGAAAAAAATGGCTTTCGAGAGGGGGGGTGCCAAAAAAATAAAAAAGGGAGGGGTCACGTGAAAATATTTTAGTAAAAC
>BLAZ01000142.1:36858-39888 GCA_014633955.1 Acropora tenuis | reverse complement strand
CACTGCCTTTGAAGAAGCATTCCTGAAACACATCCGCTCAACACAGCAAGATCTGATCGAAACCATCAGAAAGGAGGGCGTGATCTCGGAAGACACAGATGCCAAGCTGAAGAAAGTTGTCACCGAGTTCATTGCGTCATTTGATTGAGCTGAAGTGTTAATATTTTTGCCGCTGAAATTTGTGTAAAATGTCTTTGAAAATTCGCAATGCCCACTCTTCTGGCATTGCTAAAGTCGTGAAGTAAATTTGGAAAAAAAAATCCACTCTTTTCGTTTGTTTCTTCCGGCCTCTCTTTGCATGTATGTTGGAGTGTACGTCAATATCACGAAGAAGGCGATTCCCGTCACCATTTATTAGGTAAGAGTTATACTGTGAAATATGCTTCGCGTCATTGGAGGCGGTTAATTGTAATTAAGTTAATTCAGGTGCATGATTTACATTGATTTATGCTGTGGACAGTGTACAACTTGACCACCCGCTTCAAACACCTGCATTTGACCTGGTACTCTCGGGGCAATACAAAATGCCAGCGTTGATTAAGAAGGATGAAAACCCTATCCGTAGACAAGCGTCGTCACTGAAAAGGAACTGCTTCAATTTTCACCTTTTCGAAGTTCATTTCGATGGTTTTCATAATTTTTGCAATTGGTAAACGTCTTCTTGTAAATTCACCGCCCACCGTCAGCCTTGTTTTTCTGCAGTGTAAAGGAAGCGAAGGCCGGCGAAACTGGTCACTGTTTTGGGAGATCGATTTAATCTGGTCACAACCAGTGAAAACGAAAATTTTCATTTCACTAACAGAGTCGCTAATGTAGTCGGCAATCATTGAAGGTACTCTAGTTGTGGGAACGAGGTCATGCCCTTGTTGTTCGCGTTACCACGTTTCCATCAGTGACTTAGGTTAATTTTATTAGTACATATACTGTACATAGCCCATCGTTCGCTCTCAACTCGCTCAGACAAAGGCCTAATGCTTAAAACATCTGCTATACCGCGGAAAACTGAACTCAACCTCGTTCACAGGGCCTTACTCCACCGAGGGGAGAGCGGGTGGGAAAAGATCCTGGTATCGGCTGATTCTATGATTTTTAAACACCCAGAAATATTGGGTGTCATAATATAAAATTTTATCACGGGTGAAGAATTTGGAAGAGAATTCAACAGAATTTTCAGTTAGAGGGGTATTTTGGAAGGAAGATTTTGAAAAAAGGAAAATGGGTTGTTCGAACGTTGCGTCAGGGGCCGATGAGTAGGGGCATGCCACTGCACTACATTTTAGACTGATTTATTTTTAGATCGATTTTCCCTGGAAAGCTGATTTTACGTCACTGCGTCACTGGACCGGAACTGCCTTTCCTTCACAAAAGAAAAGGTGTGCTAAAAATAGACAGGTCTGTAAAAATGCCGTGACAAAGGTTTGGTATCGGAGTTGCACTGTCTTACTCATCGGCTCGTGGTTTGCGAATAATAGCATCCTTTAAGCCCTGTCTTTTCATGCCCCTACAGTGCACGAGGTCCATTTCAAGTTTAGTTTTTAGAGTTGACAATAAATGTGAGCAGGATAGTTGTCGAGTTTATGTTGAAGCTTAGGTATAACATTTAAGCAAATACTTAGTTGCAAGATAAATCGGCGATTCCTATTCTACTTTTCGGAACTTTCAGATTTTGTAATAAACTCCACACTTTTCAATCTTCCTTGGAAGTTAAATATATCCTGTGCTTTTTCTCAGTTGTAAAAATTATAGTCTTTTATAGAAGGGAAGCCTTGCAGTTTTTCGCTTATCAGCTTCTTTTGTTTATCTGTCCATACTACGAAATGTCTGGTCTTTGTTCCTTCTTTGTATACAATGCTTGCACAATCATTAACGTACTTTTGATCGCAATGAAGTTCCAAAAACTCGCAAATTTCCATCAGGGTTTTCTTGGGTTCCATTATTAGCTGAGAACTGTGAAGGAGATGAAGTGAATCACCAAATGTCATCTCCAGTTTGTTATTAATTTGCACTAAGCTAAAATACTTCTCAATCTGCACATCCAATCGACGACTGTCATTGATCTGAAATAGAGGAAAACAGGGAATTAAAGTTAAGCGAAAAGCACAATTAACAATAACTCCCAGGGAAGACTCTAATATGAAAGGGGCAGGGATGCTCGAGTCTCGCTTAGAGGTGTAAATTTTGGATTCTGGTCTCAATTAGCTGTTCTGGGCAAAACGTGAATGTCTCGCTTGCCGCTGCAAAACGAAAAATATAAAGTTATGTCACCACGATATACATTTTCAATCGTTTGATTTAGTCTATTCATTTATTCAAAATTTTGGATACCATCAATACCTATAGAATGGTCTCTTTGAGGGTTGACTAATCGACTTTAGGGGTTCAATTCAAAATTGAACGAGTGCTTAGATGACCATAGCAACGACTTACTTTACACTGCTAGTTATCTATGATTACGCTGGAATACCTCTCACATCTTAGACAATGTTAGTGACACTCTTGAGTTTATTATTGTCACCTTTGCTCCTTTATCAGCCTCGTTTCTCTTGTGCACAGCTCTGAGCAACATAGTAGCGATATTGTCGTAAGGATTCCTGACAACATGAACAAACTTCACTGGTATGTTCAGCACTCGATGAATTTCTTTTAACGCCTGCTGGTTTTCTTTTTTGAGGATTTGTCTTGTTGTTTTTCCACCTTTCTTATCTCCCATCACCTGCAAATTGAATATAATTAGTTTAAATCCTCAATTGTACCGGTTATTTTGCAAGAATGGAACATCTCTTTAGCTTGAACCTTTGATTTCCCAAATAACGACCACGTGACATTAACGGGAGATCCTTTAGTAATTTCTGCACAAATGCTAGTTTTCACGATCAGCTGTTTGTTAGAGAATACTATTGCTCGTATACAGCTTCTTCAATCAGAAATTCGCCCGACATGTTTTCATCCAAAGAAAAACGACGCATTTACGTAAAACCATAAAAGTATAATTCGATTTTCCCAAGATTAATTTGGTGCACGCAAATTGCC
>BLAZ01000138.1:176493-178993 GCA_014633955.1 Acropora tenuis | reverse complement strand
TTGAATCAGAAACAAAATGATTATGTCCAATAGAGGTGAGGGCAGAAAAACACCACAGCAGCATAACGACAGTCATGTTGCCGCCCCACCCACGGGAATCGCAGCCCCAGAACAAAACAAGGAACAAACAAATCCCTACGCACCAGCTGGACTTACAATACATAGTCCTTATGTACAACGTCTGGAGAATGGGGGGCTGCTGCCCTTGCTGATCAATCCTCCAAACTCCAGTAGATAATGGTTTCGTAGGAGAAAAATTCTACCGGATTGAGATAGGAGCTACCCCCCCTGCACCCTAGCTCCCCCCGACATACTTATGGAAAAAACGAAAAGGAAAAAGCTGGGCCAGCCGCCCTTGCAAGTCTTGGTACCCAGGCTTCCTGATTTCTGGATCTGGATTCTGGGAAGTGTTTTTGGATTCTGGGAAGTGTTCTGGATTCTAGGAAGTGTGTTTGAATCCTGGGAAGAGCTTTTGGATTCTGGTAAGTGTTTTGGATTCTAGAAAGTGTTTTGGATTCTGGCAAGTGTTTTTAGATTCTGGCAAGTGTTTTGGATTCTGGCAAGTGTTTTGGATTCTGGCAAGTGTTTTTAGATTCTGGCAAGTGTTTTTGGATTCTGGCAAGTTTTTTGGATTCTGGGAAGTGTTTTTCGATTCTGGGAAGTGTTTTTGGATCCTTGGAAGCGTTTTGTCCCTATGGGCAAGCGTAACAAAGGCTCTTTTCGTGTTAGAAAAACTTTGGAGGCTTGACACACCTCTGCTACCAAGCATGCCGACAATAACTCTAAGCCGATACCTAATCAGTACAGCATTCTTTTCAAACAATAGCCACTCATTCAATACTTTTCTTATCTCTTTTATCTCGCCTTTTTTGTATATATTTCATCAACTTACATTTCATGTTTCATCCGTGGAAGGCTGTAAATCGACAGTCGAAAGCTCATGTTTCTTCTTTAAAACTCTCAGAGAGCATTTTTATTGTATCTTAATGTGAAAAAAATATTGATATCTTCGTATTTTCCATCTCTAGTCTTAAACATTTTTGCAATTTTGCTCCATGTCAAATGGGAAGTGATATAAGCAACCGAGAGAACACAAGAAAAAAGGTAACTGTCATTAAGGAAAGGTTGAACCCAACGAAAACAAACAAACAAAATAGACAAGGAAATGAAATACAAAATTTTAAATGAACACTATCGAGATTTTTCCTATGGTGACATTGATCATCTTATGTAAGGCTGAAGGACGACCTAAGATGGACCATTCAAATAAAAGCCACTTGTAGCAGTCTGAATTCCCTGACGTGCTTTTTGGGATGTTGTCAGTGGTCTTTTAAGTGTAAAATCCTTTGTTGCATTGTGACAAACACAGTCAAGTTTGAAACAATAATTCAACGGAGTAGAATTGCCCCAAACTGACCGATTCCATTTGGTGCTCAGGCCTCTTACGCAATATTGCTTAACTGAGACTGAACATACTTGACTCTCGAATTCCTATTTCTGAGTAAATTCCGCATAAAAATCTTTGTAGAAAGGACTTAAATTAATCGAATCCCTGCTTATGAATAAATTTCTCAAACTGGACAATTTTTTGACAACTGAATAGCTGATCTTACCGTCTACATGTTTTATTTTGAAAACAAAAAATTAAAGAAGCATTAATGAAGGCATCGAACTAACAATTATATCAAAAGTTAGGCGGGGTCATTGAGCTTAATGTCCAACTGCGCAGTCCAAGGAAAGCGGCTTAAGAAGTGCAGAGGGTGTTTCCCTCCTTAAAGTTTTTGTCTCGAAAAAGAATTAAAAAACGCATTGATGAAAACATCGAACTAACGATTATTACAGAATCTAGGAGAGGTCATTGAGGTAAATATGCAGGCCCTGGGCCCAGTTGTTCAAAGCCCGATTAAGCTAATCCTGGATTAGTGAGAAATTTTTATTGGTATTTAGTCACCGTTAGGAGGATTTTTCACAAGATTAAAGGTTTAAGGAAAAGAAATTTGTAATTTACAAAAATGTTGGGCCACAATTTTGTGGCAAACCCTACTTTAGCAGTAAATAAGTAAATAAGCGGTAAATAGGTAGCGATTAAAATTTACGCTAACCTAGGATTAGCTTAATCGGGCTTCGAACAACTGGGTTCAGATGCACAGTCCATGAAAACGCTTGAAAACTGCAGAGAACTAAGAAGGATATTTCCTTACTTATATTGTAAAATTGTTGTTCCAAAAAAGAATTAAAGAGCGCATTAATAACAGCATGGGACTAACGATAATTTCACAAGTTAGGAAGGGTCATTAATCTTAACGTCCAGAAGCGCTATTACAGTTTTTGTTAAAAATAGAAAACGCATTTAGGACAGGATCGAACTAACGATTATTACACACGTTGGGAGGGGTCAAAGAGCTCAAAACCCCACTGCGCAGTCCAAGGAAACGCTTGAAAACTACAGGTCTTCGTTAATTAAATTTTGCAAATTTTATTTGGAGAAAGAACAAAAAAC
>BLAZ01000138.1:62545-67545 GCA_014633955.1 Acropora tenuis | reverse complement strand
ACGGACGGAGCGCAGCGAGGTCCGTGCGCTATGACAGAGGGCCAAAAATTTTCCCGTCCGGCCCGACCTAACTCAGTCAATAAGCATTTTATCATATGACCACGGCGTTTTTCCTAGCTGGTTCGGACGGCTTTTTCCGGCCCCGCTCGCGCCATCGCGTACGGCCCTCATATGGGGATTTTCTCAATAGTTTTGCAATGAAAGCGCGCGCGGGGCCGTAAGGGTCATATGATAATAAAATGATAATTGACTGAGTTAGGTCGGGCTGGACGGGAAAATATTTGGCACTCGGTCATGGTGCACGTACGCGATGACCTCGGGCCAAATATTTTCCCGTCCGGCCCTCCCACTCAGTCAATAAGTACATAGTATCGTTAAATTAGCTCTCCATAGAAGCAAATCCTTTGGTAAAGAAGTTGACATGAGTCAAATTACCGGAACCATGAAGGATAACGAAACTGGCGATTAGGAGTTTGCCGTTACTAGTCAGAGCGAATTGGATTGTTTGACACCTATCGCTAGCAACATACATGAAAAAAGAAAAATAAAATTTATTGACAGAAAGCTTGACTTCCGAGCTTGTTGTTGTGTATTGGCCACCTTACTCTGATGTTAACCCTGTGCCAAGCACTGCTTTCCTGGCAGAACTCTCTGATTATCTTGAGACTGCAGTTTTTTGCTCTGAGGCGCTATCTGGTCATTCCTGGTGATTTCAATATACGCATGGTTGATTCCATTAATCCTAATGTTAGGCGATTCTCTGAACTTTTTTTAAAGTTTTGGATTAGAACAGCATGTTAACGTTTGCCACCCACCTATCTGGTCACCGGCAATCGTAAAGGAGTAGCACAAAAATTTGGATTTGTTAATTTCAAAGAGTATAAATTCTCCGTTTTCAACATCACTGCTCTCGTTAAAAGTGTTGTTAAAGACAGTCTGTCATGCTTGTTTTCCTGTTTGGACAACCTGGCGTGTTTTCTCTTTTTCTTTTTTTCTAGATAAGGCTGGAAAATTTGTCTGTGAAATCCTGTCGTTGGACGAGTACAGTAATTCTGAGAACTTGCTTCCAAGCAAGACTTTTCATCACTTTAACATTGTGGTGAGAAAATTATCTTTAAACTTTGTTTTCGTATTGGGTGAGCCAGAATGCTTAATCAAACTATAAAAGAGTGGATTTGTGATTCGCAATCCAGCGTCTATGGCAAAAGGAGCTAGGAATACTATTCTCCTTTCTAATGTTTCTGGAAAAATATCATTTGTTGTGGGAAGGATCTTATGTCTGCTCAGCCATGAATAAAATTAAAGATTCGTGTTTCGTTTCGATGGAGTAATAATTTGTAGTCTAGAAATCGAAAAGGGAAATTGTACACAAAAATTGATATTTGACGATTGGAACTTAATTGAAAAAAAAAACGCCGTTGGTACACTTCGAAACGGTGCTAAATTATTGATGACCTCAGTCTAAAAAGAGGTTTGTAATTTTAAAGATCGAGAAGGTTCGGAAAGCATCGCGAATGTTGCTTTACACTTTGCGCCATATTTCCCTCTTTACGCGCCGAGATAAAGTTCAATTTCTGGATTACTTCCCTCCCACTCAAACGCCAGAAATCATTATCCGCCAATCGCGTGTATTTCGAGATTACCTATTTCTCCAGCTAGCCATATTTTACTTAAAACTTGAAATGAACCAAGGTATTCTCTACAGAAATAAGGGAACCTTCATTTTGACTGATCAAGAGCTCTTAATCTATTATGCCTCTTTTGAGTCTGCGCTCTCGCCAAAGATGAGCTGACCATGCAATTTATACCCTTCACTGATGATGTCCAAGCTTTTATAATGGATACAATTTGTTTTGGGATAAACCTACCGGAGTAAGTTTCTTTATTGAATAGACACAATTTTTATGGAGCTTATCGATTTGGTTCTTCGAGTAATATGTACAATTCAATATCTGAGCCAAATTAAACACCTGAACTGTAAGAAATAGAAAGTTAGTAAGTACTAAAGAAATCTCCCTTGTCCTTTATGCTATTACTGCCAAAGAGACAAAGGTTTCCTTGGGAGTAAGGTCGAAACTTTATACTGCCAAAGGCCAACGGAGATATTTTCCAGTTTACGTCATTGCTCGTGGGTGCGTACGACGGAGTTGCAAAGTAATTAACAATATCTGAATAATAAGAATAATAATGATAATAATAGTAATAATAATTGTGTCAGTGTAAAGTGATTAAATAAAGTTCCTCTCAGTTCCTCTGGGCTTATAATTTTCAAAGGGCCTTTTCGAGGGGCTTATCTCTGGAAGGGCTTATGTTCGAAAGGGCTTTTATAACGAGTGAAATATGCGTTACAAAAGCGATTGGACTAGTTTATTTTTGGAAGGAAGTTAATGAAGCTGTACTTAATACACTCTCCCACAGAGACCAAGGTGAAACTAAATTGCAAAACCGTCATTAATTTCACTTCAATTGGTATTTTGCTACTGTTAGCTTAAGACCTTGCCAAACTCTTGGAGCAGTTTTCAGAACGTAGTGCAACATGAAAACGTTTGACTTCCTCGTCATCTTTAAACAACAGTCACTTCTTCTATTGATTTTGCTTTCGCTTGCACATGCTGAAAAAGGTAAACGAATTTTTCTTGTCATTTAAAAAGAATATTTTCAGACAAAGCTAGCTCCTTACATTCCAACGTTTTTGCGAAGTGAGTCAATCTTAGACAAATTTGTTTTGTCGTTTTCTTCAGAGGACGAAACCGCCACGGCCTCCGGTCGTAAAGAAATAACCCAAAGATTTGAAGTTGTTAATTCTCCTTCTTGAACATCACTGCTCATGTCAAACGTGTTGTCGAAGACAGCTTGTCATGCGCGTTCTCCTGGTTTCTCTTTCAACATTGCTGATTTTCCAGATAAAGCTGGGAAATTTGTCTGTGAAATCCTTTCATCGGACAAGTACAGCAAGCCTGAGAACGTTCTTTTCAGCAAGACTTTGCACCACTTCAGCATTGTGGTAAAGAACTTAGGATTGTTGTTCAGGTAATACTTAATCAGAATTTGGGAAGGAATATTATTTACTGAAACTGTGGCATGACACTTCCCGCTCAGCTGCATTTGATGAGGGCTGCTCAGTCTGCTATGCTAATGCTTTCATTATTCTGATTTAAGTTTGTTTTAATTTTTAATAAGATGAAAAATACTACACAGAGGACTATGAACAACTGCAGACATATATACATACAGCATTTTTTTTTATATTTATAATAGATAAGAACTCATCCCAGATGAAAATGCGGGACTTGTGGGGTCGTATACAAATCGAACTTCAAGCTAAAAATTTCAAATTAGTTAAAAAACAAAACAAAAACAAAAACAAAAAGAAAAATACAGTAACATATATGTTGAACACTCGGCTAGTAAATTAGAGGTATGTAACAGATCCATTACGACATCTTTTGCTAAGAAACAACTTTTCTTTAAAAGAATCAGTTAATATCTCTCTGACGTTGTATTTCTGAGGTTGAAATTCTGTGTTAGCAGTTAATCAAAGAGATTTCCCAATCGGCTATAAATCGGCAATGAAATCTCGGCTGAATTTTGAAATACCTACAAGTTAACTTTGTGTTTTGAATTTTTAATGATATACAAGTGCTTTTTTTAACATCTGGTTTTGACATCACTCTCGCTAAAAAAAAAATTGATAATAATAATATTCAATAAAACAAAAAAATAGTTGGAAACTACAGATCACTGGTTCACACTTGACGCATTAACTGCAAACATCAAGTAGTGCTACACAACGTACCAATGCTGCTCATTTATTGAAACTGTGAAGTGAAACAGAAGGTTGACTTCGGCGATAATGTCATCCTTGTAAAATGAAGCTTTCGTTAATGAAGATGCTGTTGAAACATTATAAGCGATTGTGGGTAAATTAGTACAGATAAGATGAGAGTACTGCCATTTTAAAATAAAAACCAAGAACGCCTGTGAGCATTGTCTATTAAACGTTTTACTGAACTCAAACTAAAAGACGACGTTTGGAAGAAAATTCAAAGTACTCAACATTTTAAAATCAAAAAAGATGACTAAAGTCAAATTGCCGCAGTGAAAGTAAAATGATGATGGCCTTTCGAGCGTTAACCTTTGAAACTAGTAGTAGTAGACACGGACCTCGTTGTCGTTGTACAGTGGTAACTTGCTCACTATATGAAGTGATATGTATGAAATATTTCATATATTGAACTGCGGATGTTAAATCAAGTAAGCTATGATCCTCGTAGTTATGAACGCAATTTATGCAACTGCGTATATAGAAGCCTGAAAAAATCAGGACTTCAACAGGGTTTAAACCCGTGACCTCGCGTTACCGGTGCGACGCTCTAACCAATTGAGCTATGGCCGCTGACTCGTTCATAACTGCGAGGATCATATCTTATTTGTTCGCTATAGTATGACAGACTGGCGAGAGTGATCCTAGCGATACCAACACAGTTTTGCTTCTTCACAAGGAAATTATATTAGTTCATGATTTGTGCTGTGCATCGAATCAAGAAGGTAGATCTCGTCAAGTGACATTTCTGCTTCCTTTGTGGAAAGCAACCTCTTGCTTGCATCCAACAAATAACTCGATTCGTACAGATGATAAGAAAAATCAGAGCGTAGAGTAACTTTAGCTATTTAAATTAGGCAAGTAGTTATTTACTTGATTTATAATAATTTAGTATTATTTTATTTTCATTTTGCAGTCGCCATGTAGTAATTTTCCTTGTAAGAACAACGGGAAGTGCGTCACTATTTACGAAACAAACAGCCACGTTTGCGTCTGCAAAAAAGAGTTCACAGGAAAACACTGCGAAATAAGTAAGGACCTTGAAAGGACGACTAAAGTAGTATTAGTGTCAGTAGCAGTAGTAACCGTGGTAGTAGTAGTAGCAGCAGCAGCACCAGCAGTAGTAGTAGTACTAGTACTAGTAGTAGTAGTAGTAGTAGTAGTAGTAGTAGTAGTA
>BLAZ01000137.1:265714-268214 GCA_014633955.1 Acropora tenuis | reverse complement strand
ATTCTGAAAAAAAAATTATACGTGACCAGCGTTTGTTCTTGTTCCTGTGCTACCATGCCAGCGACTGAGTTATTTCAAGAGAAGCTTCAAAGTGTTTTTCGTTGTCGTAAGTAGCTGCAGTTATTTTTTGGATTGTTTTTATTCTTTTAAGAGGTTTAACAATGGAGGAATGACAGGGCTCTGTGTGAAGACTCTTGCCTATGCTCTCCTATTTCAGTTCCAGCCGATGACTGACTCAGTTGGTTTTATTCTTCTGGGAGGGAGGGACGTTGAACTTGAGTTCTTAAAAGTGGAATAAACTTAGAGCTAGCTCAAGTGTTCTGTTTTTACGATCATTGCATCCACCGACTGAACACATTCCCATATTAAGACAATTATTTATTGATGAGCGAGTGCCTATACTATATAGGAATTTGGTTTGAAATTCATCAATCAATAGCTTACAATCCTTATCAAAGTGATGGGGCTCTTGAACTATGCCCACATAGAAGACCTTTATCCTGCTACCTCCATTCTTCAATATACAAAGCTGTTTTCAGTATGAAGTCGAGATCGGGGGAGTGGTGTGGGCGATTCCTTTGAAAGGTTAGTACTGATCAGTTCAAAGGATTAATATTTATAGAGAAGTGTGAAATTTACGTCGAAACAGATGTTCCCAATTACGTTTGATGGAACGGTTTCAAAGCTTCAACTTGCTCATCATGTTTATCGTGATTAGGACTGTCTAAAAAAACTTGAAGGTGGCGCGACTCAGAGGTTAACGTAAGCGAACTAGATTTTCGCGAGTGGACGATGATCCAAATTTACAATCTGAGCCGCTCTTATGAAAGACTGGTTTGTTTTCGGTGATGCCGAATTTAACCTTATTCATGATGCTATGGAAATGTGGTAAGGATGCCTTTAATATGAGTCAATGTGTGACGAACGATACAATTCTGCTATTGTGTACAAGGGTGTACAAGTTGCATATATGTTCAGCTCAAGTTTTGGGATTTTAAGTTAACGTGGAGAGAAGATTGGCCCTTTAATCACTTTTGCCCAGAAATTCTGGTAACGGTGAAAATGCATAGCAAATTGAGACTGTCACTGTCAGGAAAGCCTATAGTGCTAAATGCGTACTTATGTTCAGTTGTCACTGGCAAATTGACAAAGAACACTGAACTAACAGCGCCTTCTTCCAATTAATAGTTTTTCTCCAAGATAATTTTTACTCGTGATTCTCTATCCCTTGAATAAACTTGCTGTTCTTAGAAAAAACATTAAATCTTGATACCCATGGGCGCATCATTATCAAACGACAAAATTCGTCGGCAAGAAAACGAACTAAGCTGGGAATTGCGTCACGCTCTATGGTGCATAAAAGTATCAATGAGTTTTTTAAATGACATGCGATATAGGACAACAAAGCTGATTAATTGAGGAGGGAGCATTTGCTGGAACGGAGTGTAATCAATCACGCAGTTACGTAGTATTGTACAAAATGACACGAGTCGTGAAACGTGCTGTGAATTACATTCCCCCAGTGTATTTGACGAGCAGAGATAACAGCAACCCACAGATAATAATTTCGAACCGTGTAAGAGTCTTATATTGGCTCAGTAAGCCAAACCGTGACTGCAAAGTTAGCGGTTTGCAGGGACCTTAACTTTACAAAATGATACAAAGTATCAGAGCCAATATTACAGATAGGAAAATAATGACGTCAAGTAACGTGAACAGGACTTATATCACTCAATCAAGTGTAGTTTTTTCGCGTCAAGTCACAAATGAACACATGATACATTCGATTGAATGTTCAGTGATCCTGAAAACTTACCAAAAAAGTTGGAGAATTTAAGGGTGAGGCGGCCAGTTTGCCCTTTTTTACATGAATATTTTAGAGATGTATAAGATTTTTTTCTTTAGAACTAAATGAGAAAACAATAGTTTTTCGATAGACATTGACAAACATCTCATGTTAATAAACACAACAACAAAGCAAAAACTTGATTAAGCAGGATTGATTTTTTTTCTCTTTATTCATGATAACGATAACCGAGTATTGTTTGCCACAAAATGAGGAATGAGTAATTCCGCTAAATTGATAGATATATAGTTCATATGTCTCAATCGATAGTTTAACAATTATTTCGCGATGATGAGTCCGGCTATAAGTTGCCGCTGAGTACTTCATTTCGATCAGATCTAATATGCACTAAAAACAATTTTCGACTCCATTTGGGAGTCTAGCTTTATCAGCTTATGAAAATTAAGTCAGGTTTCGTTTCTAAGTTTCGTGTCCTTTCCTAATGAACTAAACAAGGGGGAAACGGACTCTTGGGAATTCCATTCTTTCATCAACGAATCGAATTCGTTTTGGTGCGTTTTAGTACATTTTAGATCTGACGTATTTCATTTTTTTCAAATAAGCCGATCGTTGAGTACTTTCGTGAGCCCGGAGTGGATGAGGAGAAATGCAAGCAGTAAGAAAAATATCTGCTCTTATCATGATCTGTCAAAC
>BLAZ01000137.1:178880-181380 GCA_014633955.1 Acropora tenuis | reverse complement strand
TAAAATGTTGGCAGTTGGAGAAACGATCTCGCTTTGGTCAAACTAGGCGCCTGTTTGAGTATCGGGTTATTTCATCTAACCCGCAAAGCGGTCTGGGTAATTCTTCCACGCGTTCGTTTCTAGCAATAAATATTTAAAAATTTGAAGTTCTCATGAGAGTATTTTCCAGCGTGATACAATTTCATTGCTATATAAGGAGGTCATTCTACTACTGTAGTCAAAAATATACTCGCTCCCCTTGAGATTTACAGAACTTTTTTACTTCACCGACACAATGAAAAAATTGAGCAATTCTGTCTTGAGTATTATAGATGATTCGCATATCTCCACAGGAATATTAGAATACGTGGGCAGCTCTAGTGAAAACTACTTCTGCGTTATGATTCCGTGTTTGCGTTCAAGTGTAACGAGAACTGATTTACTAAGTAATACTTCAGGAAGTATTTTGTTTGTTTGTTTTTTGTTGTTGTTTTTTCTTTCTGGTATTTCTCTTCCTTCAGACATTGCTCTATAGCTGCATCTATCGGAATTCAAATGCGGCAACTTTCAGAGAGAACGGCAAAAGGCACAACTCGGGCATTTGACAGGAAGGCAACAGTACGACATTACCTGCAAAGGGCAACCCTCCGAGATTAAGCGGTTTGCCTTTTGTTGAAAATCACGGGAAACTGAGTTCAAGATTACGTTGGTGTCCAGTATGATCTCCAAAGAAGCGATTAGCTATAATCCAGAATCATGAAAGGGCGCCAAATTCATGACCATTTCCCGCATGGGATCTTCAATGCACACGATATGCTCCTTGAACCTTAGTTGGTGGAGAACTGGTGATCGGTTCCGAAGGTTGTGGGTTCAAATCTCACTCTGGTCAGAGCTTTTCTCTGTCCTAGTTGGGTGGGCCCATTTCTAGTAGTAGCGCTAACTCTAAGATAAATGTCGGGATACACAGCACTTGACTGTCTAATTGATTATATAATCCAAAATAAGCTAATATGCACGGTTTCAAGACAAGCACGATTGTCATAAAATCAAAACTCTCGGCAACGAACAGACTTTTTTAGCTGGTACGTTCTGCTTTCCCACTTCACGCCACGTGAGGTTACTGTAGGGAATAGTCTTATGCATGTGCAAAATGTACGCATACTTTATGAAAAAAAAAAGGGAAAACTCCCATGAGAACATCACGTGGACTGAAATGCGAAAATGAAACGTACAAGCTAAAAAAAGGTACATCGTGACCATGTGAGGGAAAACTGTAGGCATCTGGGCCCACGCAATTTGGAACAAAGACGTTTCCCGAAGTTTTCAACGTCTTGATTGATCAGTCTCTTCCAGATGCCGGCCACATGGAGAGAAAGGATCGTCACAAACTGTGTTAAGTCCATTCTTGATTATCCAATCCCATTAAGGTTCTTTTCTACCCCATGCGCGTATTTAGATTAAGAGGTTTACACTCATTTTTTTGAAAGATAATTATATCCAAGGAGGAAGAGATTTATCCCACAGCATTAAAAGGATATTCAACATTTTATCGATACTGATCAGTTCCCACGGTCAATCATATTGGGATTTACAATGACAAAGATTATCTGAGCAAAGTCCTTTAAATCTTTAATATAATTTGACGACTTCCTTCTTATGTTTTAACTTTGACTCATGTCCAGGAGTACAAGTAATGCAGGACTTCACAAAGTGTCCTGTGACGGTCTAAGCGCAAAACGTGTTTTTCAATTTACCGCTTAGCGTTTTTGTTGCTTTCACTTAGTTGGGTTTCCTTTTTGAGGAGAAGTCTTAGGAGGAAACATGAAATTTAGTTTTATCAAACGAGTTGATAAAGGTTTAACTAACACCGTGAGAGATTTGAAACGCTGACGTTTCGAGGGTTAGCCCTTCGTCAGAGCGAATGTGTGAGAAGGACGGTTAATGAAGTTCATTTATTGTCAGTTTTTCTCCCCAGATGTGATGGTGAGGTTAAACGAGAAAAGTCAGGAGGACACTTCGTGTCGCTTATTGATGTCAGCATCCGGCAAACTGCGGGCGTGTTTAGACTAGTACGCGGCTTTTGTTCGCATCAGCAAATGAAATGTTCACTGCAGACTGCTTTGGCAAACATCTTCCCGATATTGAAAAAAATGACAAAATTTGCCGCCTTTAAATCTGTTCAGTTCTCACCTATTTGGGATCCTTGTTTCTTTGTTCGCTTCCAAAGTTGCTCCGTGTTTCCATGTTCCCACAGTTTTTCGGTTTTCTGGCCACTGGACCAGACAGCCTGCGAGGGCAACTTGGATTAAGCACCTGGCCAGACAAGCTTCTGTACAAAACACTACAGTTTTGCTGCATGTGTGATTTGAGACATTCTGTTGACTTCATTGTCAATTAGTTGAACGATATCCGCCGCAGTTCCCCAGCACAGCGTCATTCCCCATTGATGGTGACCATAATTATGAAATAAACTCGGCACATCACTATCTTGCTCCAGTCGAACCCATTCCCTTCCAGGGCG
>BLAZ01000137.1:146366-148866 GCA_014633955.1 Acropora tenuis | reverse complement strand
TGACAAAATCAGGTTATGTTCGTTTCGCGCGAGACTTTCTTTCTTTTTTTCCCATTTTTCTCGCTCATGTCCCCACAACCTTACCCTCTCTACCCTCGAGTTTTGCAGTTGAAGGGTGTTTTCTGGCCCGGGGGTGTTTCTGGTATTGTTTCCAGAGAGTTTTAACGACTTAATCATTTAGTGAATAGCGTCCTCCGAAGCTAAAATTCATTTCTGAATTGTCTTTAGTTCGTACCAAAATTGGGCCATTTGCTACACCAGACGTTATACAAAGTGCACCTGGACTTCCAAAGACTCGGTCAGGAAAGATTATGAGACGGGTTTTAAGGAAAGTAGCAAGAAATGATCGAAACATTGGTGATACAACAACAATGGCCGATTCCACCGTGGTTGAAACCTTGTTCGAGAACAGACCTCACGTTGACTTCATGCCTGAGTAACACTTTTTGCAGTCTTATATGACGTGTTTCCTGAACCTGATTATACGTCATCCTTGCAGATCTGGATAAATTTGAAAGCAGCGTTGTTCTGTTTTAAATGCTCTTTCATATAGGGGCTTGGAAAATAAAAATGCGACCCGGGAAAAATTTATCCTTAAGCTCTGGAAATCATACCATTTTAATTTAAGCTATTTTTAGTTGTAAGAAAAATATTTCCGCTTTTGTCGGGAGATAAAATAATTCTGCATTGGGGAAAAAATAATTGGTCTCTATTCTGCTTTGTTTTTTCAATTAGCAAGCGAACCATTTTGAACTTGATTCCAGAAGCTGTCGCCGCTATTAAGTTCGCACAGTTTTGGCAGCTTTTTGCAGCTTAGATGACCGTAACGCTTGAATGAAAAGCTCCGTCTTCATAAAGTGTCCGTTTTCAAATTAATGTGGATTAGAATGACGGCAGTTCCTTTCGCATTGATGTTTTCGTGTTGGGGCTTAAAATGGGCTTTTGCAATTTGAAAGTCGTTAATTCATTAGGCAATTTATTGAAATTTTCGTCAACTAGGTGGATTAGTTTTGAGGGGAGTATGTCAAACATTGACTTATTATTCCTTATTTGGCTTTGTTTTAAGTGTATCTAGATTTACGTTGTATTTTTTTCCTATTTATAATTTTATTCCTAATCGAGTAGCAGCCAAACTTATAAAATCGGGCTCAACTTTTAGCATTTTAGCAGCTCTACTCAAACACCCTGTTATGATTATTTTGGTCAGCTCCGTTTTCTCCTCACGTGTAGTAATTTTGTCGTTAGTGCGTGCATACATGCGATAATTTTCTATAATGATTGCACAAGCAATCGCGAAATACTTCCCCTTTACAATGAATAGACCTTTAGCTTGTATGTTTTGTTTTCCCATTTCAGACCACGTGATACCCTCTGGGAATTTGCCCTTTGTTTTTTCATTAGTTATGCGTACAATTTGCACGTGCACAAGACGACATTTGAAAGAAACTATTAGCATGAAGAGTAGCATGAAGTGGTCTCAAATGGGAAAGCAGAACATACAAACTGAAGAGGTCTATTAACAACGGTTTCACGCGTATTCGTACTTTATTAACCCACTTAACATTAGCGACACTGGGTCTATGACGACTTTGCAAGGAAAACGCAACCTCAAATATAACTTAGCGGCTGTATTAAGTATTTCGTGATTTAAGTATTCTTAAATTGGCCTTTTGTTGTCGCTGGTTTTTAGAATCTATGGAATATTTTTGCTAGTTGGACCAAATGACTAAATCGTTTCCTGATCGCACTCTTTAAAGTTAGCACTAGCACAAAGTCATTTTGGGACATATTTAATTTGTTTTCAAGGGTTCAGTTGATTCCTCGTTCACGCATATCCCTTGTATTATGCACACGTAGCGTATAGATAGTAACTTTTGTGGTGTAACCAATAAATAACGTTTTGGCAACAATGCCTCTTGTTATTTACTCTGTGTCGACCCTCACAATCTTTAAGAAAATGGTCACTTCTGGTAATACGGAATATTTACTTACGGACTGTTCACATAACGTCACGGCGGCCATGTTGGAGGAGTGAAATATTCTTTTGGGGATTGAATTCTATTTTTATGCAAATTACTCCTTTTGTTTTATTTATGCTAATATGGCTTCTGGTCACATAAGCGAACACACTCTATAGTTCACTTGACAATAGTATGGCTCTTTAAATGCTTCAAAGTTTTGTTAAATTGATTGACGAATTACAGGCCCATTTGCAAATTGGTTACGGACCCGCAGGAAGACTGGTACAGACCGCACAATTGTAACCGTTTACACGGATAATGTTCTACCAAGGGTCGGACAAAAAGTGGGCTAAGGACCAAGTTGGGAATGTTGTGTTAACACCGCACCTTTTGGGGACCGGATCTTTATCTGATGAGAGACTACGGTATTGCTATCAGCGAAATTATCACACAAGCTCATGAAAGAATGGAAAAAGTGGTCCAGACCCGGGTATTTTTTTTCCTGGCCCCTGCCACCATCCCCTCCAAAAAAAAATAAA
>BLAZ01000137.1:135978-138322 GCA_014633955.1 Acropora tenuis | reverse complement strand
GGCTCCTCGGTATTGACTACTTTTATGAATGGCGGCCAATTTGTTATTCCCATGTATTTGTGTTAATAGGCCATTTTACAGTTGTGTGTTTAGTTGCCTGGCCTTTGAATGAAACTGAGGCTAGAGGTGACCTTGTTTTGATAGAAACCTGACTGTTTTTCTTATGTCAATTCCTACTAATGAGCATGAGAACAGCAACATAAACAGAAAAGCACGGAGGTTTCTATCAAAACATTTTTAAGTCACCTCCAGCCTCAATTTCAACAGAAAACTAAGTGTATTAGCAAGCAACTGTAAAATGGTCTATTGGACCAACTGGCCTCATTTTGGGTCAAATATTCTTTTGAATTTTGCCAATGATAGCAAGGTTAAAAGGCTTATTAGCATTGAAACAGGATATTAAATATGATTTGCCATTATGAAAGAGGTCTATACAGGTGTAACTGTACATTATTGTAAAATTTTAATTCAATATTTGAAAATAAACTTGGAATTTGGAACATTGTTATCATAATAATTATTGCAAAGCAAGAACTCCATATTTCATCGTGAGTGATTATCCTGTCAAATTTAAAACCGATTCTACAAGTAACCTGTTGCTTTCTGCCTCTCTTAGCTTCCTTTCCTCTTCTTGTCTGTTATTCTTATCTGTTTCTAGTTTTTCTAGCAGCTTATCTGTCTGTTTGATGTCCCATTCTTGGAAAACCTGTTCAACTGCTGGGATTGCTGCAACCTGTAGAAGAAAATGAGTATTTGATTTATTTCAAGACCTGTCTTCTCGCCTGATAATGCTGTAGATTGGCAAAAGCTAAGAACAAAGTTTTAAACAGTGGCTTTAATAATTTATTGAACAGTTGATTCTTCAATCTACCAATGTGCTGCTGAAGGAAAACTTCAACAACTAACTACATATCTCTAGTATTTGACCTTCTTATCAGTGTTAATAATTTTTTTCTCAACTTGAGAATGGTGTTAGCCAATGTTTCAACTCACAGTAAATATTACATCATGGTATTTTCAAGCTAAATGTTTGGAGAAATCGCTTCTTGTTTATTTTAGAGACAAGCAAAAAAATAAACAACGAATGTTGTTAAATGATAATTAAGCCAAAACTCCAGATTTAGAACAAGAAAGTGGCTGAGAAAAAAATTGCAGTTACTGAATTGAAATAAACTTACCGTCAGGTTGTCAACATTTCAGTCACTCTCAGGACTTCACTAACCACATCAATAATATTCTATTAAGGTAAATCTCTTTTGGAGAACATCGTTTGAGAATTTTAATAGTGACTACTAATGTACTATCTAGAGCAGCCACAAGATTACTGCAGCTGAATTCTGTTATATAGTTTACGAAGAGTTGTGTACATGTGGTGAAAACATTTCTCTGTCTTTTTGTAAAAGGTAAAGGTCACTTTTATTTAACGTCGGTAGTTCCTTCAGTCCTTCAGACGAGACTGCTATCAATGGAAGCTGACGGTGCGCCCTCTACCCCCCTGCCTCCGTTTTACGGGTATTCAAAGCTATGGCTACACAGATCAGAGGAAAGTCGAAGCAGACGTTGAAGTCACTGAAGATCGAACCGGGGACCTCTCGCTCACAAAGCCACGCACTAGCCAACTGAGCCACAACTGCTCCTGTACACATATGCAACCCACCTGCAATGCATTTGTTCCATCATCTGCCACTAATCTTGGATCACCTCCATACTCAAGTAAAGTCTGGCGATGATAAAAAGAATATCATTAAAAATAATCTCATCCAGCTTGAAGCCTACCACAATCAATGATTAACAATTCAGTGTTTCTTCTAGAAATAATTGTCCAGACTGGACACATCACCCTTCCTTGGGACATTTGTCATTGAAAAGGGGGAATTTTTCACAGAATAATAGATTTAAAACATCTTAGAGTCGATCACAGTTTACACAGCAACCAGGAGCTAGTTGCTCAAAGCATGGTTAGTGCTTGCCAATGCTTAAGAGGTGTCAAAAGCTAAGGTAGGTAACACTGGATAGTGCTAAACAGTCTTTGAGCAACTCAAGCCAGGTGGACAATCAGACATAGTTTGATGCTATGCTGGTTTTAAGTGAAGGCAACTTAAATCGATACAATTCACTGGAAAACCCGACATTTTGACACTCCCATCTACAATCGATCTTTATCAGGGATGATTTAAACCAGTGTTACATGACTCCTCCTTAATTATTAACCGGTGATTATTTTGTACTGTTACAAGACAGTATAACTTCGCGCATACAAAAAATGTTTAAGCGCATATGACAGATTTTTGTGTTATTATTTGCTGGACAGAATCTACCCTGTACCTAAATACCAATGCCCAAA
>BLAZ01000137.1:125978-130978 GCA_014633955.1 Acropora tenuis | reverse complement strand
GTGCATCTTCACGATTTGATCTTATTTATTGTTTTGTTGCAAAGTTAACTTACTACTTTGTGAAAATGGTGAAGCCCAGCTGAGCCTTAAATAAACACCCGCTGTTTTCATGCGGAACAATCGCGTGATATTGATTTTATGATATTGTTTCAGTATAATATTACTCCGGAAGTGTAGATGGAAGTTTATTGATTGACAATACTAGATTTGAAATTTGAGTAGTGCATACTAAAGGTCAGTTTTTGTCCGTCAGTTTCTTACATGTAAAATCTTAGTTTAAAAGTGGTTTGAACTGAACCCTGGAATCCTGTCACAAAATAAGTTCAATACAACAGTTGATTTTCCATTTTAGCCTTGTAAACCTTGGTTTATTTAAGTTGTTTCTTTTGGATTTCTGTTAGGGCAATTGATGTCATCAACCAAATGTAACTTGAGAAATTGATCAGGTGGTTAGTTCAGTTATATCTCTTTGCGTGGTTGATACAATGCACTTAGGTACATATTTCATTTTCCCTTAGCAAAATTAGTTTGTTTCTTTGTAAATAGGTGATTTTCAGATAAAAAAAAATTAACCGTTTATATGATTTACGTGAATCCAAAATTCTCACTAGTTGGTCCTTTTTCATCCGACGGAACACCGACCTCGAAAAAGCAGCCACCTTCAAGGTCCAAAGTTTAAGTTAATAAGCGCCCAGGCCCCAGTTGCTCAAAGCAAGATTAGCACTAACCAGCGGTAACTACCATCAAAACTTATAGGTTTAGAGACTTCTTAACCCATGGTTAAGGGTGATTAAACCACAGTGATTAATCAAATAGGTATGGTATATTGAAAAAGAACAACAACAGGTCATGAACAGTTAGAGCAAGTTTACCTCTCAGAAAACATCTGAATTTACGTTTGCGTAGTTTCATACAGATCTTCCTTTATTGTGTGCAAATTATTTAATTAATGAGTTAAGAACTTTACATTTTTATGCTGTTGTGTTTTTTGATGTTGTACTGCAAAGAACATCCAAAGGCTTTCTGTTTCTTTGAGAACAAGGAAGCACAGACGTAATGAACTAGAAGCTGGTGTGGAATCCTGTAGACTGTTTTTGCACAGCAACACTAATAATAAAAAAAACAGACAAGGGATGCGTTATTTTAATAATTATTATTAAAATAACGCATCCCTTGTCTGTTTCCATGTTATTACCTTGCGCCAATAAAATCAAACAGCTACCATATGGAGCTGTTTTGCCTCACATTAATGAAAAACCATAACATTCTGAATTTTTGTTTTCGTCAGATATTGGCGGGTTATTCGAGCTGGGTGGCGCACTCGTCAGGAAGACACTACTGACAGCAATTATGAGGCTTACCTTGCAGAATGGAGAGACATCAGCTTGCTGAGATTGTTCGAGTGTTATCTTGAGTCTGCGCCACAGCTCGTGCTGCAGCTGTTTATATTGGCATACAACAGACGCTTTGATATTGAGAGTGACTTGTTCACAGCTCTGGCAGCAGGAAGTTCGGTAGTCTCCCTAGCATGGGCCATTGTTTCATACTCCAAAGCACTGAGGGATTTTCTTGGAAAAGGTTCTAGTATGTCATGGATTGGCTTCTTTCTCCAGATCATTTGGAATTTGTCAATGGTAGCATCGCGCATTGTGGCTTTAGTCTTATTTGCTTCATATTACACGTCACGGTTGGTTGTTGTTATGGCAGTACATTGGTTTTGCATGACGATTTGGCTGGTCTGCCAGCACACTAAATTTTGGGTCGACGAAAGTGGTAGAGAACACTTATGCCGGGAATATTTTTTTGACTCTGTTATTGGATTTGTTTACATTTTTTCATTTTTCAACGCCAAAGACGGCATGACTCGGATTCGAGTTATTCCTTATTACGTGATAATGCTCACTGAGAATACAGTTTTTGTGGTCATGTGGTATCCTTTCAGAACTTTATACGGTGATATTGAGATTGCGTCCCTCAGCATTGTATGGGGTGGATTTGGTTTGGGAGTCCTGTGCATGATCTCCTATTACCGGTTCTATCATCCTAGTCTTCCTGTGAAAGGGATTTTTGTCAAGAAGACGGAATTAGACATTCAAGAGAATCAACAAGTAACGATGTTTTGGTGCTGTTGCTGTGAAATTCATACCAAGAAAAGAAGCGCTGTGGAAGATGACAAAAGTTATACCTTTGCACTTCGTGGAAGACCTTTTTATAACCCCAGAAGCAATTGGCAAACAGATGTTGAAGGGCAAGGAAGCTTTCTCCTGGATGTAGATATCTCGTCCCGTCTAAGAGCAGTAGAATCATCATTTCATGAACAAGGAAAGGCTAATGCATGGCAAGCAATTGATGGAAGAATAGTCCATGAATCTGGGATTCGATCTATGTATGACAGATCAGAATGGTTGTGAACATGTCCTGAGCACGTGGCGAAAAAGCCACAGACCTGACCAAGGGGTTCAATAAGTTCTGAAGGTTGCCTCAGACCCATTTAAAGTAGGCTCTCCCGAGGGTGATCTGGACACATGCCCCCCCCCTGAAAATTTTGGAATGTACAAGCCCAGAAGTACCTTTTCCTGCATTCTGGCATCAAATTCAGCACTAAATATCGATTAACCCTTTCCCTCCCATTAGTGCCAATTGGCACTTATAGATTTTACTCTGTCTAACGCCAGACGATTTTACTTGTCAATGGGGAACCCCTTGGGAAGTAAAGGGTTAAGTAATGACAGTAACGACTCAAATGAAATTTAATATAGAAAGAAGCCGATGATGATTTAGGAAGTAGGCGGCAAAATTTGCCAGTTGTTCAGTTCTTTTGAAACCGCACCTGACCAGACCTATGATCAGACCCATGACCTGTGTTTTAGACTAACTACCTATGAACCAAAATAATAATTATTGAAGTGGTTGTCAAGCAAAGTTCTTGTAAAACAAACTTAAGCATTAGTTTCTATTTTCCATTGATTTTTGAAAGAATTTTTAACCCTAAATTATTGAGTTCCATTCAAATCGAGTGATACTGCTCCTTTTAATGGCCATTTTATTTCTTTATTTTTTTTAAATAATATTATTAGGCTCTAACCTCATTAATTATTTATTTTTTATAAAAATTATTGGTCTTAGTATTTGGTATTTGCAAGAAACAAAATCCCATTTAGATTTTATGCAATTTTTGTCTGACTTGGGGAAGAAGTGTGATACTAAAAGAATAATATTATTACACAAAATGTAATGTGCATTCCACAAAATATTATTCTCTAAAGCCAAGACGAGAGTGAAATGAGAGAGAATTCCACCGTTTCAGTTCACCGAGACTTAGGTGCGCAATAATTATTTTTTTATTATTATGAAGTCCTTTTTTTTAAATTTATTTTATGTTCTTTTTTTACTTATGTGCTTTCTTCCACAAATTCATAAATGATAAACTAAAGAGCTAAAGAAAATAATAATTACCTTCCAGAAAAATTAAATTGCTTAGCACTTTGTGAATATTAATCATGTATAAGTAAGAGAAAAATAATTTTGACAAAGGACTGCTTGCCAAACCAAAAGGCCAGAATTGCATTGATCAATGGCCTATGTGCAGTTTTTGATTAATGCTAGGTTAATAGTTACCAAATTGTAATGCATAATGTTGGTGTTTTATGTTGGATATAGAAAACTTTGTAACAAGCTCATGAAATTGACCATTTTTGAGTTCTCTTCAGTCTCTTTTTCAAGATGAGTCTAAATACAAAATATTTGTTAAGGTAATTCTACTTTCATTATGAAGGATGGTTGTTCATAAGAAAGTATAAAGTTGATAATAAGGGTGAAATTTCCACTGTGAAGAGAAAATGAAGATGAGACTTCAAGCATTAGCCCTTGAACTCATCACTCTGATAAAAGAAGCAACCCTTGAAACATCAGCTTCACTATCACTTCAGAGTGGAAATTCGACTTTCACCATATTCCTTGATTGAAAAAGATCATCTGGGTGATTGATGCCAAATTTTCACTTCCTCGCTGACACTGCACCATGATTTTCTTAGAAACTAACCTTTCGTTAATTTCCGAAAAAAGACAACACTCAGACTCGTTTTAAAATAGAGGCTGAAATGAATTCTGAAATGGCCTTTTCTTTGGAAATTACCAACAGGGTTATCTAACAGTATCCTTTTTCGAGATGCTGTTATGAAGAATTTATGACATTAAGTTTTTTTTGTCACAGACAAATTTTAAATATCTATCAAGGTGTGCCAGAATGCTGGAGAGTGACGCAAATGTTTACTGCTTGTCAAGGAATTCTTTCAATCCTGGAAATGTTAATAATTGATTACTCTTGAAATCTTAGATGAACTATTGGCACAACAAAGTATTTATTTGGACGTTTTCAAGAAACAAACAAGTTTATAGGAATGTGTAGATTTCAAAACTGTTGTAAACTGCAGGTTTCTGTGGTTGCTGATTACTTTTTTCCAGTATTTTAATTTAAAAAATTAAGGGCTAGGACATTTGCTCTTGTTGGAGAGTTAAAGTATGTAAATTACAAATGACATCACTTTACTTTTTTTTTAATGTGATGAATTCAAATATTTTATATTTAAATGTATTATGTCATGATTTATTTTATCCTGTCAATCCAATGTGCAATACAGTTTAATTCAAATTTAAATAATTATTATTATTGTTAGCAATGAGAAATGTTCAAATATTTAATATATTTTCTTGGTTTGTACAGTTGAATGGAAAGTGTCTGTGGCTAATGAATTAAATGGGTTTAATGAAAAACGAATTTTAAGATTTTGCATTACAGGTATGTATTGAGCACAAGCTACAACGTTTTGATTTTCTATAAACTGTGTTTTTAGGTATCGACCTTGCTTATTTTGTGAGCAATATTAATATTTTATTATATTTTAAATTTATTGGTAGGAGTATTTATAATTTGCTTGATCATAACATGTATATATTTGTTTCTAGTTAAATTGTAGAAATTTTTCATAAGTTTTCATGTT